>JAUPFN010000014.1:10866710-11129340 GCA_036924255.1 Apodemia mormo | reverse complement strand
ATCATATCATGTCGACAAAATGCTAATCTATTCACGAGTAAAGCTGCGCGTGTTAGATAGTATCAAATAATTGAAACGGAGTAAAATCGTAACAACCGACATTTTCGTTTAGGACAAACATTTATGTGATGAGCATACATCGCTTCTTTGCTTCAGTAACGTGATAAGTTTGAAAACTCAGTTTTGTACTAAATTTAATGTATTATCAAAACATTCTTATGATTTGAGACAGCTTAGGTGTTAAAATTTATACGTAATCTACAATAAAGAAAAAAAATACACAATTAAGTAAAATAATGCGAAAGTTTGTGAGTATGTATGTATGGATGTTTATTACTCCTTCACGCAAATACTACTGAACCGATTACGATGAAATTTGGTATGTACCTAGATAGCTGAAGACCCAGAATAACACATAGGCTATTTTTTATCCCGGAAAAGTTGGGTGATTCCGCGGGATTCAGTAAAAACTTTTATAATGCAGCGGGCTGCACGCTGCAGCTAGTGTATTATAATTTTAACGCAGTAAAACTGCAGCAATCGACTTCTCATTTCCTTTATATTTGGCATCCCTTTACCCATTACCCTGCATCGGATCTTGACCAAATTAAAATGGGATTACACGAGGAGTATATCTTCTCAAACAAAACAAAAATTTTCAAAATCGGTTATAAATGACCGGATTCTAAGGTAACAAACATAAAAATTGATAACCTCCTCCTTTTGGGGATTCGGTTGAACATATGTATTAGCATCGTCGACTATTACTACGACGACTACTTATGGTGCTTGATATGGTCTGGGAAACGCTTACAGATGTCGCGGAAAATTGAAATATGCCATGTTTTTTTACAGTGCCGAGTAAGAAACTAAGGCTTTAAAAGTACCTCTGGAATGGTTTTATTTCGTTGTTAAGAACTATTACTCTGTAATCCTGTGTTTGAATGCAAGCTACTCCGACAATCTAAGAAATTATATTGTAAGGGGTATCCAGTTTATTTCGTGTGCAGCTATTTTAGTTAGCAGTCAAATAGAGATAATATCTTCGGGTAGAGAAATCTTAAAGTTTCGACGCGATGCAACGAGAAATGTTTTCTCGTTGCGTCGCGTCGAATAAACAAGATATAAGTTTTACTTATTAGTGAAACCTCCCTTTTATCACGCACGACATGTTATCATGCGCCATTCATCCTAAGAGGCCAGGTCGGCGCAACTATAACTAATGAGTATGGGTAAAATACAGCGACGAAACAACCACGTTTCGTCGCTGGTAAAATATTATAACTAATATTTATTCCAATATTATAATTAATCCTGCCTTACTATCCAATATTAATCTATTTCAATATCTTTTTATTATTACAAGTTTCCAAAACCAATCTTGAGCAATAGGAAATAAGTGATCATAATATTTTATGTAATAATTTTAAGCAACACTAAATATAACTACACTAATCAACACGCCAATTATAATAATTCAAGCTAAAACAATTACAACACAAGATAAAACAAAAATATTTACCTTTCACACAAACATCCATTAACGTGAATACAAAATTCATTGGCCGGTAATTAGAATTTACTTTTGTCTATCAAAATGTTTTTAATTGGTTTGAAGTAAGAAAATACTGCGGTATATGATTATGGTCTCTAAGCTGTATATTTGCTTAATGGAAGTGGAGATAAAAGCAAGCGCTATCGGACACATCAGTTCGGTAATTAGAGGTCTGTAGCCGACATTGCTGCCCTCTTCCTTCTAGCTAAGGTGCCACTTAAAACTATACTGTTCTGCCACTATAATATACCCTATTATGTAAAGTGTGAACAATCACGCTCGTTTGGTTATGTTTTTATGTGATTTTGGTTATGTTTTAAATGGAAAACATTTGGATTTTTTTATAAGGATTTTGTTTATATTTGTTCCGCATTGAGTAAAAGGAAAACTTATAGTAACATTTTTATCTATGTGTTAACTGGTCGTATGTTTGTACGTATGTATTAACCGGCGTGTACAAATAACAATAAATTATAAGGAAACAAGTCAAAAGTACAAGGATCGTGATGTATAGCACTCTGTAAAGTCATTTTTTTACAAATTAACCCACAGACCACATGAACCGTGAATTAACTTTTACAGGCATTTTTGACAGATCTACAATTTTAGATCTACTACAAAATCGGGACGCGGCCTTACATTGAAAAGAAACTCAGCGGGCTTTCTTTTTTTCAATAAGGTACAATTTTTAAAAACAATTATAATAATTATCAGCCATTGGTATGAAGAGCAAGTAATCCAAGGCTTTCTTTGATTTCTAAATAAATTGAAATTTTATTATAGGTAACCATTTTTACATAATTATAAATTTTTTAAATTTATTTGTACGTAAATATTTTATACCTTCGGAAATCTTATTGTAAAAAGGTATACAATTTACTAATATGGGATCCTTGTACTGTGGGGACGAGATGCATCCTCAAAAAATTGTTTTTGTTGTTTGTATTTATCGAGTGGACATCAACATTTTTCTTAAATGGCCCAATATTTTATGAACATACATTACACTTGGAAATATACATATATAATGTAAACATAGATATATATATTGGAAATATAAATATATAAAAAACTTGAAAATATACATATCTATATAAATAACAGTAAGAATATGGATTTGTTAAAAAATTCCCTCCATGTCTCTCCATTGTCCATAGCTCTGTTTTGTAATACAAACATTGTATTTATATCTTTGGAATTTCCTCCGAGAAAAATTGCATAAGACGTAATGTTACGTAACTTACTAATGTTAAGTAACTGAAACGTGAAATTTTAGCGATATCAATTTCAGTTGGCTGTATCATTTTTACTGCTATAAGCAGCTGAATGGAGTGTACTTGGTAGCTTATCTATATGTGGTCCACTTTGTAATTTTTTATCAAGTGTTATATATACCTAAAAACACTGTTGAGTCCACTAGCTCCAGTTCATTTCCATTAAACTGTATATTGATATCTTGTTTTACATTAAGTTAAAATTAAGATTTTAACTTTTTAAAGCAACATTGTTTTACATAAGGTATTAAAAATTTACCATATTGTGTTTGTTTTTCAGTTTAACAGAAGATTTTTGTCATTGAACCATTGAACTTTTGAAATCACATCATTTACTTGGTTTTGCTTACCAACTTGTCTTTTCACGTTGAATAGAAGTGAGGTTTCATCCGCAAATAAAACGATTCCATGCTCATCCCCTAACTAATACTGAGAAACAAAAATGGACCAAAAACAGAGCCCTGAGGGACACCCATAAGGTTATAAGGGCAACGTTAGATCTTATAAATATCAAAGCAACACTCTGTGTTGATCCAGGCTCCATTTTGGAAGAATAGATCAACAGCCTTATTACTAGGCATCTCGTAAAAGGCGGGAGGTAGCTAATACTTGTCATTAATAGCATGGTTATTAAGTAGGTAGGAAAGTTCTGCAATTTCGTGATTAGAGTTTGTTACTACCGCCGTACCTATTCCTGCTGAGATAGCATCGTTGCTTCTCGCTATCATGTTTCGGTTTGGAAGGCATGGTAGCTGGTAAACCTTCCGGTTTCAACCCTCGACACACCTTTAACATCTTTAGTGTCTATAAGTGATGAATTATCACAACTTTAACATCTTTAGTGTCTATAAGTGATGGTTATTTTTTTCCATCAGGATAATAATCTACTTGCTTGCCATACACGGACCAACATGGAGAAATTTTTTGATGATTTTTACCTTAATTTTGAATAATTTGATTTATTCTAATATTTTACAGTGCCTATTCCAAAAAAAAAAATAGTAAAATTTAAGGAAATACATAAAATAAGCAACGTATTATGAATCACATGCCACGCAAAATAAACGGCTGGTACGAGAGTTCCGCGGGCGCGCTGAGTCGAAACAAAATACGCTTTACAATGCGTGTCGTGAAAATAAGAAAAACTCATAAAAGGTAAATTTTGCATTTCCCACAAAAAAAAATGACATCATGACTTGTACGTGGCAAAATGGTATGTCTTCTTAATTTTTCGCTATACTGTCCATTACACGCTGTAGATATATTATAAAACTGTCGATACTAGTTTTTACTCAGGACTTCGATCGCGTGACCTAAAACCATTACTTCTTTTTGTTTGGTCGGGTAAAAAGGTAGCTTACATTACTCATGGACAGTGAAGCTTTCTAATGGAAAAAAAATTTAAGCTCGGTCTAGTAGTCTTTTATATTAAAACATAGAAATATATAAATGTTTTCTGTTATCAATAGTAATATAGAATATAGATAGCTTAAAAAAGTAAAAAGAAAATGTTGATTTGATACAACAAAGAGAAGGATATATTTCTTTTTATGTTGTAATATAGCAAACAAGATCAGATCAACAGATCTTGAATCAGATGACCGCCTGATGGAAAAAAGTCAACCATCGCCTACAGGAATATTTATTGACAACCATTGCAATTGGAAAGCGCACATTGATTCTCTTTGCAAAAAAATTGATAGATTTATCTATGTTTTGAGAAGAATAAGAGTAGTAGCCAACTTAAATGCTGCATTGCTGGCATATCACGGATATGTCTCATCTGTATTGCAATATGGAATCTCTATTTGGGGAAACTCAGTTGACTTAATAGGATTTTCAGAATTCAAAAGAAATGTATACATGCAATATGTAATGTTAATCAACTAAATTCATGTAAACCCCTATTTAAAACTCTTAAAATACTACCTTTACCTTGTCTTTACATACTGTCGGTATGCATATTTGTAAAAAAAACATCAACATTTGTTTAAAACAAATGCTCAAGTATTAGGGAATTCATATTTTAGAAACAGTGAGAAGCTACATGTGCCAAGCCAAAGACTAAATATTTATAAAAAAGTGCATATTGTATGGCAATTAATATATACAATCATATTCGTATATTATATATAAATTAATAATATATTATATATAAATTTCGCAAAAAATTGTTTGATTTACTGTTAAATAAAACATACTATGATATTAGAGAATTTTTAGCAGATAAGATTAAATGTTAATAAACAGTAATATAAGCTTGTACAATTTACCTTAAAATTAAAATGTAATAAAAACTGAATGGCAAATTTTGTAAAATGGTAATTTTTTTGTAAATTGTAAAAATTTGGATTGAGCATAAGATCATATTTTGTAAATAGTAAAAATAACTTTTGATGTGAAATAATTCTAGTAAATTGTAATACATACAATTGTAATACGTGAAATAGAAAAAAAGAAGCCCGCTGAGTTTCTTCTGCCGAATCTTCTTAGTGTGTGGCCGCGTTCCGATCCGGTAGTAATTATAAAGAAATCGACCTAAATTAAAATGTTTGCACGCCATATTATGGTAGAATATAATGGTAATTTAATTTATTTTAATAACTTGTGACACCCATATTCTTGCAAATAAATATTTTCATTTCATTTAATTTCATTTCATTTCATTACAGACACCAAAGATGTTAATGGTGCGCTGCTATCTTGCGGTGATCTAATGCCATATGCACAAGTTTACCGGCTACCTTACCCGCCAAACCAAAACACGACAGTGACAAGTACTGACGCTATTGCGGCAGGAATAGGTAAGGTGGTGGTACCAGACCCGGGCGAGACATTGCAGAACTCTACCACCTAGCAGCCACGATGGTAGTGAATCGCATAGCCAATCGGTCGCCTTTTACGACCTGTCTGGCAGTACCAACTGCCGGTCTATTCTTCAAAGCAGCCCGGGCCAACACGGAGTAAATAATATATATAAGTAAACAACCATTTTTCTCGATAGAAAAATACTAAGATTACTAATTCCACTCTGAATGTGGAAGTCTCTATCCTAGAGATTGGAAAAAATTATACAGGCGATAACAAAGAATGTATAAACGTAGGTCATAATCAATTTAAATTGCAAAATATGCTATCTTTAGCGTGTTATTAGTGTATGAATTGCAAAAACAGGCGCCCCTTTTAGTTAAATTACCCCATACATATTCAAGAAAGCGAAAAAACTTAATGATATACTTTCAGACGACGTTAATTGAAAACTGCTTATAAGCATTATTTTCGCTTAAGTGATATTTGTATTCGTATGACACATCAAATTATTTTTATTTTATTTTAAAGATAAATACCACCACGACGCCGGATTCCTTTCGGAGTATACAGAGTAAACGAGCATGCAACAACACTCTTGATTTGTTGCAATTTACCGGATTGTCGGCAAGATGATTCGCATTCGCCAACTTTTTAACCCCCGACATACGAGGGCGTTATTAGTTTCAGGTGTGTATCTGTGTATCTGTGTGTCTGTCCGTGACTTCGTAGGGCCCTGGCGAATGGTCCGATTTGGTTGTTTTGTTTTAATTGAAAGCCCTGTTTTGCGAGATGGTTCTTAGCTATGATTCAATGGAATCTGTTCAGCCGTTTCAAGATTACCAGCTCTTTTCAAATTGATGAAAGGAATTAAGCAACTTGTAAAAGCTTTATAAATACCAAATTTTGTATCCTGTTACTTTATTGATATTGGAATTACACGATACCCTCGACGTGATACTGTAGGATCTCATTTGAAGATCAAGTATTTATTTAACTGGCAATTTTCGTATGTATGTAACAGATTTTCCAAATATTGCAAACCGTTTTTAACGATTTCCTGATATCCGTTTGTACTAAAACTTGGCATACTTATGTAGCGTCAGTAATAATGCAATATTATGTTACTATCCAACTGAGATCATGATGTAGTCTGGACATAGGGACTGGAACTCTCTGATATAGAGTTTTAACAAGACAACCTTGTTTAGACTGTCTTGTTGCTATAAGTATTAAGTTTGATTGGTGCTCATGACGAAGAGCATCTGAAGATGGAGCTGATAAAGTGCTACAGAAACTCATGCGTAGAATTTAGAAAGAAATAAAGAGTCAAGTTCGGGCTCAGTGGATTTTTGATGACGTGTACTTGCCATTACATAAAAAGTTGAAGAGCTGAAGATAGAGCCGTAAGAGTGCCATTGTAATTCACAAGAAATTGCTAATATAGTGGAGTTTAGAGTCACTTCATTTGTTACAGTGAGTTCTTTCTCATGACGACAAGGCTCTGAAGATTAAGCTGAAAAGTGACATTGGAACTTTTAGAATCCAGATTCAAAATGCAACTACAATGAACTTTTAAACTAAACGAGGTAATGTTTTTTAATTAGCACTTAATTGTCTTGTATTGGCAAACACCTTAATGCTGGATGATTTTCAGGATCTGATGATAGAACTGGAAGGTAACCATGAGAACTCTTGAACTAAATAAGATAACTAATTGAAATTAGACTCATTTGTTCTGTTTGGACAAACACTCTAGTGCTAGATGGTTTCCAGAGTCTCATGATAGAGCTGGAAGTACATTGTGGGAACTTTGGAATAAAAGAGAGTAACACTATCGACTTTGGGTTCGTTTGATTCGTTATTATAAGTAACTCTGGAGTCGTATGGCTTCCAGTGCCTGTTCATAGAGTTTTAAGATATACCCGAGAACTCCTAAGCTAAACCAGGTTAACCCATCAAGTAGGGAGTAATTCGATTTGTTTTGGCAAGCAATTTGGTGCGTCCAGCACATTTCTAGTATCTGATGATGGAATTGGAAGGTAGTCATGGGAACTTCTAAACCAAAGACCATATGAATACTAATAGACACGCCATTGGGAAGCAGACGTGTTGCCGCACATATGAGCAAACGCTCCTATGACTGTCAAAAATTTTATGCATTTGTAGATTATATTATATTTTGAAAAATAGAAATAAACAATGTTGTGCTGTTTTATGGAACCGAATAATATAGCAACATTTAAAAATTACTCTTAAAATTATTATGTTTCATCGGTAAGTAGTATAACTCTGTATTTCTGTATGTAATTGCAAGCTACACTGACAAACTGAGAAATTGTCTTGAAAGGCGTATTCATTTAATCCGTGTTCTAAGCTAAACAACATAGAACTATGGAGTTTGGATCCTTTGTTCTGTTTTAACTAACATCCTGGTGCTAGACGATTTGCGGGGTCTTATAATAGAGCTGATGATAGATGTAATGGGAACTTTGGATGCAATAGGTTTGTTATGACATATTTTTTGTGCTAAATGATTTGTTTTTAATTTAATAATGGAAATTGAAGGAGGCTATACGAACCTTTAAACAAAATAAACCCATCGAGATTGGACTCATTTGTTCTGTTTTGAGAAATACCCTAGTGCTAGATAATTTCTACGGTCGTATGATCGAGCTATATTTTCCTCGTGTTGGTCCCAGGCTTCTTTGAAGAATAGGCTAACTGCCGATCTACCGGACAGGTCGTAAAGTTCTGCATTGTCTCGTCCGGGTCTGGTACCACCGCCTTACCTATTCCTGCCGCAATAGCGTCAG
Source organism: Apodemia mormo (assembly GCA_036924255.1). Classification (NCBI taxonomy): domain Eukaryota; kingdom Metazoa; phylum Arthropoda; class Insecta; order Lepidoptera; family Riodinidae; genus Apodemia; species Apodemia mormo. The sequence continues at coordinate 11,120,887 of JAUPFN010000014.1, read as the reverse complement.
TGCTGGTCACTGTCGTGTTCTGGTTTGGTGGGTAAGGTAACCGGTACAGTAATTATGCATGTGGCATTAGACCTCGCCACAAGATAGCAACGCACCATTAACATCTTAAGTGTCTCTATAGGCGATGGTTGACTCTTTCCATCAGAAGACTCATCTGCTTGTTTGCTAAAAATAAAGAAGTAGGAAGGAGGTTATATGAACTTTAAATTTTAATTGAGCAACTCCATTCTTCTAATAAGGACTTTGTTCGTTTGTTCGTTCTAATAAGGACTTTGTTCGTGCGTTCGTTCTAATAAGGACTTTGTTCGTTCGTTCGTTCTAATAAGGACTTTGGAACAGAATGACTTCCAGTTTCTAAAGATAAAACTGGAAGAAGTCCATTAGATCACGCTAAACCAGATAAACCCATTGAGTATGGGCTAATTGGGTTTGTTTTGGCATACTGTTTGGTGCTGTTTTATAACCAAATAATAAAACATAATTAAAATATACTATGTACTTAGATACATTTGGTTGAGAGATCAATGTTACCAATTCGCTGATTCATATGAATGGGCATAATTATTATTATACACTTGTATATACATATGCATATGCAGGTATGCAAGTATAGGTAATACGTACTTATACCTAATACTCACTGTCGACCATACGACTGACTTTTCTATACGGAAATAGTAATCAAGCAAACGGAAATTATAAAATTAGGAATAACAATTTTGTTTGCGTTATCTGTATACCGAATCAGAGTTTGTTATCGTATTTTTTACTAGAGAGCTACGTTTTAACATTAATGTTTTCTTATGATCGGTATCGGCGGCATGTTGCCGAAGTACCGCAAAGACCAAACACGCTGTATTCGTAATACACGTGGTAAGGGATTGTCAACCATTTTTTCCCTCGAGATACCTTAATTTGTTAAAGTCTTACAATTACAAACTTAATAATAAGCAATAATGAGAATAAATAAATGTCGCTAGGTAAATCACAACAATTGATCTAACCTTAAAGTAAATTTATTTGCTTTCGATATGTAAATCAGAGATATAAATACATATGTAACTACTGAAATATATTCAATAAACACCCGAACTTAGTTAAAGTTACTTATAAAATGAAAATTATCACGCTCGTACCCTCATAGAGTGGGCAGAGTGGTAAGACGTCGGTAGAAGTTCTAGTTCACGACTATTCAAGAGTTTGTCAGCTATCAAAATATGTGGTGGTTGCCCGATTCTCCTGCAGGGAATTGACCCCGGGAATTTATTAATTGAATCAATCAGGCTAATAAATGGACCAGCAACCATTAATTTTAAAACGAAATAAATTAAAAATTAATCATGTTTTGCATTTAAACTTTAAAACGGAATACGATTAAAATTATAATCTTTATTTTCAATAGTCCTAGTTAATATTGATACTTCTGTCAAAACCCAAGTTATACTTTAAGATATTATGTTGAATTTATATAAATTTATTTTAGAGATATGTATTAGGGACTTTACAGCGTGTGAAGGACGGTCTGCTAAAAAATTAAGAAACCATGCTATTTACGTGGTACTCATGATGGCTTTTTATGAGAAATGCAAAATTTGCGTTTTAGGATTTTTTCTTATTTTACGTTATGCAATGTAAGGCGTACCATATTCTAATGTCGCGTCTGCGAAATTATCGAACCAGCCGTTTATTTTACGCGGTATTTGGTGCATAATATCACTTATTTTCATAACTTATTTTGTGTTTTTCCTTTACTCTTTTTTTAGGATAAACGCTGTAGCAGCTGTGGAAATTATTAGAATAAATTGAATTATACAAACTTAAGGTAAAAAAACATAAAAAAACAAAAGTTTCCCACATGAATTTCCATCTCAGAATCATAGTCCAAATACATGGTTTCGATTTTTGGTAGACCGTCCCTTACACGCTGTGTATTTGTGTTAAAAGGCATTCTAACTGAATCGCCGCTAATTTAGTTATTCCATTTATTACATTGTCTTTTTCGATGAGTGGCATCGCCGAAGTCACACGTGAGCGTCCGAGAAAGTTGCCAATCAAACTGATTTCTTCTTTATTTCATGAACTTAACCATACCTAAACATATACAAATATCTAATCATAAAATAATGCATGAATCCATAAAATATTAGTGTAAAAGACCCACGTTATAACGTTAATGCAACTGGCAATGCAAATCTTTTTGGGCGGTAATAATTGCATTCCATATGATAAGTCTTCTATCTGTCTGACCCATCTTCTATAAGCAATAACCTGATGTGCTTTTGGAGAAATACATCACATAATATAAATTTTACTTCACTATAAAATAAAATGTTTCTAAGCCCTCACTTTGTAGTAATGGATGGCATGATTTGACACTTTCCTAATGTTTTATGAAACGGCGGCATTGCCTCTGTTATTCAACAGGCTAATACGACGTCACCCACATCTAATTGTCACGTTTTCACACAAAATTACTACTTAATTCCACACTTTCTATAATAACCTAAATATGTGATATATTTGAGTTTTTATTGAAGTTATTAAAGTGAAAGGTGGGAAACCGTTGGTTTTGCAGTAAATATATAAAAAAAAATCATATAAAGTGCTATTTCATTTTGTAGGCATGAACTTTTTAAGTCAAAACTTCTAGTCATAAGTGATTTGTTAATCGGGACAAAACTTGCCAAGGTTTTTGGTACCACCGCCTTGCCTATTTCTGCCGCAATAGCGTTATTGTATAGCGTTAACGTTTGTTATTGTCTTGTTCCGGTTTGAAGCGTAAGGTAGGCGGTAAACTTAAAAAGTAAACCATTAACATCTTTGTTGTCTATAGGCGATGGTTTATTTTTCCATCAGGAGAGCCATCTGCTTGTTTGCTATCTTATGATATAAAAAACGACTTCACGGTAGTGACATAAGCCAAATTCATACTATTACGAGCCCTGTTTCGCCACAAGTGTCGCGCGATAGCATAAATTTGGCTGTGTATTGTATTTCATTGTTATTTACTTTTGCAATTTTGGATTCAGTATAGTCAGACTGTAGTTTTAAGTTTTTACTTCTGTCCGTAGTCCTCATAACTTAGGGTTCCGTACCTGCAAAGGAAAACGGAACCCTTATCGAATCACTTCGTTCTCTGTCTGTTCGTCTGTCAAGACCCTTTTACTCAGAAAGGCGTTAAGGTATTAAGTTGATTATAAGAGAGATAAATTTTTAGGTCTAGTCTTTCTCAGTTGTGAAAAAATCAAATCTGTAAGTCAGCGTGATCTAAAGATATTACCATTTATGTCATATATTTTGCGTTTTTTTTGCGATTTCAAAAGGAAATTAAAATCTATAGGGTACTTATATACCTAGAATTATGAAATTTGGCAATAAGCTATATCTTACATCGCATGTAAAAAAAATCCGAAAACCGTAAACTTTTAGTTACATCACAAAAAATACATGTTTATACGGAACCGGATATAGCGGTCAAGTACGCGTTGGACTCGTATACAGAAGGTATACGAGTCCAACGTGTACTTGACCGTTTATTTCCATTAAAGACAAGAAAATATTCAAAATATCAGACAATTGTGTTTTTAACAATAAAATAAGAAACCATCCCGTATCGACCCTAAATATATTAATAGTGCATTGCTATCCGTGTGGCGGGATGGTAATGCTACGTGCATAAGTTTACCGGCTACTTTAGCCTTCAAACCGGAACACGACAATGACAGGCTTTGTTGCTATTGCGGCAGGAATAAAAGGAGACAATGTAGAACTCTACCACCTAGTATTCACGATGGTAGTAACACGTACCTATAGCCAATCGGTTGCCTTTTACGACCTGACTGGTAGAACGGGAGATGGTCTATTCTTCAAAAGGGAGCCCGGATCAGCACGGAGGAAACTTATCACATTGTAACATCATCTCAGGATCTGGTTGGATTACGAGGCCCCTCGACTCCCCATTCAACTCATAACTCCCGCTCGCACCTCACTATAGCCATTTTAATGGTGTTTGTTTTGCATATTGTTTGGTACTGCAGTATCGATATGACGCCATTGACGTCAAGTCCAAAGATAAACTGACCGTGCGCGTACTTGACCGCTTATTTCCATTACAGACAAGAAAATATTCAAAATATCAGACAATTGTTTTTTTTAACAATAAAATAAGAAACCATCCCGTATCGACCCTAAATATATTAATAGTGCATTGCTATCAGTGTGGCGGGATGGTAATACGAGCTGGATCATTGATATGGACTACTGTTTATTTTTTTTATCTTTATAAATGCAGCAAACAGGCAGATGACTATCCTGAAGGGAAGTCGTGAGAAGGGCGGCAAAGGTCAACGGCTCAAACTTAACCTAAACAATGTAAGCGTGGATTAAAGTACAGACCAGAGCTAAAAGTATTGCGGTGTATTATGTCTGTTAAGTAATGTTTGTGAATATTTAAACAAATAATACGAAAATTGTAGCAAGTAGCAATAAGTACTGCCTGGCAGGAACGCAGATAGTTTTTTTTTTCAAAATTGGGCCCGGATCGGACGTACGGAGTAAAATATTCTAAATGTGGAACTAATTAGTAAATCAATTAGACTTACTTCAGCGACATAGGTAGTCAAAATAGAAACCACCAACCAATAATGTAGGTTTTAGCACGCTTTTTTCAGCACTGTAGAGTTCTACAACTAGCGTCGCCGCAGGATACCCTGCGCCTGCGTTAACACCGCCTTAATTTTTACTGTCGCAGTAGCGTCAGTGCTTGTTACTTACATGTTCAGGTTTGAATGTTAGAGTAACTGGTAAATTGATTTGACTGAAAACTGAAATTGAAAGTGATATTACACCCGCCAGACGGATAGCAGCATATCATATTTTTTGTCTCTAGCCAGTTACAAAAAAATATGAGATTGATCAGAGGAGCAATTAATCCCAGGCTTTTTAGCTTTCTAAATAATCTAAGATTTAATATTACCATTTTTTACATTGTTTTGTTTTAATACATCTTTAAATTTGTTTATTTGTAGATCTCTTATAGAATCGGAAAGTTGATTGTAAAATCATATACTTTGTTTGCTCTATAAATGTGTTATTTATTCAATAGTGACGAGATACATGCACAACAAGATTATTTTTATTTCATGTATTTTTTATATGAACATACTTGAGGTTTACAGATATATATTGGGTTATTATAGTAAAAATATTGATCTCTTTAAATTTTTCTCTCAGTGAAATCTTCGGGCTAAGGTTGTAAATGTGAAACTGTACAAATTATAGATGCCTGTGTAACTCCTCCTTTGCGCAAGTTTTATATATATTTGACATGTCCTTATATACGGTCCCTACGTACATAAAGACATGTCAAAAATGTAACATTTTTTATTAAGTACATATATGGCTTTAAATTGTCCAAACGCTATATCTAATATCTAATACCTTTAAACGAGCAATTCTTGTATATATATATATATATATATATATATATATATATATATATATATATATATATATATATATATATATATACTAGCTGAGCCCGCGACTTCGTCCGCGTGGAAAAATTAAAAAAAATAGCCTTAGTTACTCGGTATCACATCAGCTATCTTCCAGTGAAAGTCTCGTCAAAATCGGTCCAGTCGTTCCAGAGATTAGCCAGAAGAAACAGACAGACAGACAGACAGACAAAAATTGTAAAAAATGTTATTTTGGTAATCGTACCGTGTATACATCCATATGCATTTAGTAAAAAGCGGTTATTTTAATATTACAAACAGACACCCCAATTTTATTTATTTATATAGATGGCGTCAACGCTTGCATTTCTCGCAGATAAAATTGCCCTTACACACATCAATTGATTTTTTTTTTGGTAAATCTATCATATCCGAATTCCGGGTACACTTTAAATATCAAGTGTTTAATGTTGGTTACGATTTTACGAAGGTCTTTACCTATGCAAATTTTTTTTTGTAGCCTAATTCAGGAACTTTCCCCTAAGTAACCACTAACCAATCAATATGATCTTGTTTGGAAAATTGTGCTTCCTCTACCTAAATGACTGCTCATGTTGGTATACCTACAGCTTCAAGAATTAAACAGTTTTCCACAATGGGGAAGATTTAAAGGAAGATTTAATGATATCACAACTACAAATCCTTATTAAGTAGCTATACAAATACAGTACTTACACCTACTTACTAACGAATTAGATACATATCAGGCCAAAGCGAACGATCATGTATCCCTCAACATTCAACAACACCGTAAAATAGACAAAATAGATAGAGTATTTATTCAACTACTACAAAGTAAAGTGATTTTTTTCAAAGAAGAAAAATCCAACGTTTCGTATCAAAGAAGTCTATTACGAAAGGAGTCGGTCACATGTTCACTTCGCGCGGGCCGCAGAGGTTAAAGGTATGTGATTCCACTCATGTACCGTACCATAATCTATAAAAAAACGGCAAACAATCACGTTTGTTGAATGGGAGCCTTCTTAATATTTATTTTATTTTAATTATTTATTTTTAAAATGATTTTATGCAAATGCAAAAGTGAGTTTATGCAAAAAAACACGTTTGTTGTATGGTGGTCACCCTTAAATATTTATTTTATTCTTTTTTTTTTAGTTTTATTTATTATAGCGGCAACATAAACACCTACATCATCCGTGAAAATTTCAACTATCATGGTTCATGTGATACAGCCTGGTGACGGACAGATAGATAGACGTACAAACGCACGGACGGACAGTGGTGTCTTAGTAATGGGGTCCCGTTTTAAACTTATATGTATGGAAACTGTAAAGTATAGTAAAGCCAACGCTCTCACAGTTCGGCTCTTCTCGGCAATGTTCGGTTCTCGTTCGGCGGTCAGAGTAGCGCACCGCATCTAGCACAGCCTTTCGATAAACACCTAGGTACTAAAAAGTATCTTCACGCCCATATCCCCGAAGGCGTAGGCAGAGGTACATGTGCACCCACGATTAGCCGAAGATACTTGGTCCCACAAATGTGATAGGTGACAAGCCTATCGCCAACCGGGCACTTTCCAATCCCGGGCAACTTTGTGTTTCTCAGAAAACTGAAAAAACACTTTTTTTTTGTGCCCGACCCGGGACCTCATGTGGTCAACGCCAACGCTGGACCGCTAGACCACAGAGGCGATACCTAGGTACTATTGTTGAGTTATTTTCCTTTTACACTTTTTTTTAAATTATGCATCCAAATAACATGGTATAAGAACCAAAGTTTGTCTCCCTAAGATCTTCGTGTTGATGAAGTACTTTTCGTTAGTAAGGATTAATATGCCTGCGTATAATAATCCTACTGCTCAAAATTCACCTTATTAAAAATTATAGAAAATTTTCTATAATTTTTAACTCAAAATTCCTTATTGTATTGTTGTTATAATAGATAAATATATTGTGTCGCGGACTTTTTTGTGCATCTACTAAAAACCAATATATTTGTAGTACATTGTACTTACGTGTACTTAAGCATTACGCCAGCCAGCACACGCGGATACAGCCGTTCGATACCGCTTATTCTTCCGACTTAGTTTACAAATATCAATATTTTACGCTAAGAATAACTGTAACGTAATGCTTGATAGCCTATAACTTTCCCAGCTATCATTAATCATACACTCAAAAATTTTTTTCAATCAGACTTGAATTAGCGGCTAGCGCATTCAATGAACAAACAAATATTAAAATACTCTTATCACAATCATAACAAACGTAAGTCTGAATCTCAACGATTTAATTACATGTATATGTATTTTAATACGTTAGCGCGATGTATTTTCGTGCAGCGACACCTAGTTAATGTGCACTATGTTACTCTTTATGTTACGCTTTCTTTCGATTAATTTTATTTCCCGTGGGAACGAAATATTTTCCCGCGGTAAAAAGTAGCCTATGTCCTTTCTCGACGTCTAATCTATGTTTATGCCAAATTTCATCAAAATCGGTTCAGTGGTTTAAGCGTGAAAGCGTAACAGACAGACAGACAGACAGACAGACAGACAGACAGAGTTACTTTCGCATTTATAATATTAGTATGGATATATATATATATATATATATATATATATATATATATATATATATATATATATAATTGGAATCTCGGAGTCGGCTCCAACGATTTTCATGAAAGTCACAAATTAGGGGTTTTTCGGGTCAAGGAATCGATTTATCAAGGTTCCAGGTCCAAGAAAAGCTCGGTTCCCAAGATATGGGTATGTGTGCGGTCAACCAGATATTCTATATATAAGAGAACAAGTGTACCTAATAATTACAAACAACAGGTGTCGTAGATGCGGATATCTGTACTTATCGTTACTGTACGGTGTTTTAAAATGAGCTTTTTAAAACGCTATATAAAAAGACATGTCTTTATTAATATATTTTTAATATTTTTGGGTGGTGATTTTAAGTTATTTAAGGTATGGTATTGAAAATGAAATAAGTTGCTGTTTTTCATAAAACAAAATATATATTATTAATTTGTCAAATTATGTTTTCGTTTTTTTTTGTTTTCAGCGTATAAAAAGGTATCTCCAACTTGTCTGATATGAACCTCAACGTTAAATCAGTCACAGATCAGTTTTTTCGAGAAAATATTAAAAAATATATTATTATGGACTCCCTAAATCTAATAACTCATTGTAGAAAACAAGTTTATAATTATGCATAGAATTATTTCAAGAGAGATTTGGATATTAATTACGCTCTCCTGTAAACCTCAGTTTTTGACATGTCCGTTTATACGTAGGGACGGTCGATTTTTAAGCTATTGCATAGCTTCTATCGCGGGCCTTGAGCGTGGAGACCGAATCCAGAAATTCCGTAACGAAAAAAACCTAACACCCCCCACTCCGACCGGCACAGCTGTGATACTTTTTAGTTTTTCCATCTATCGATAAATACCAGAACTTTTAATAACTTTTTCAAATATCACGCTTGTCTCTTTATTTCAGCAACCTGCCTTTAGGTGGCATTGTATTGGAAAACTACCGTAATCAGCTGTTTGTGAGAAAGTATATAGATGTATAGGTATTTATCATCTACGTACAACAGTGAATATCTGTAGTCGTATAATTTGTGTACAAAGTGTTTTAAATATGAATAAACAAAAAAAATACTGCATAAATAAAATAAATATATAATTGTAATTGCATAAGTTGATAAAAATACCAACCAATAGCTTTACCGCGGCAGTCTCCGAGTGCTACACGTCTTTTTTTTATATCATAAGATAGCAAACAAGCAGATGGGTCTCCTGATGGAAAGAGTCGACCATCGCCTATAGGTGTTAATGGTGCTTTGCTATCTTGTAGCGAGGTCTAATGCCACATGCATAAGTTTACCGACTACCTTACCCTCCAAACCGGAACACGACAGCGACAAGCACTGATGCTATTGCGGCAGGAATAGGTAAGGCGGTTGTACCTGACCCGGGCGAGACAATGCAGAATATTTAAACTTGATGTGTTTGCAAAAACGGGACAATTTGGCTCCCCCTGTGCACAACAGAACAGATAGCCTGAAAGCGAGAAGCGAGACAATCCCACTTAAAACAGAACGTATGGTCACGTTAGTTATAACTTAAATCATCATTTATCCATTTTGTAAATAAAAACACAAACGTCTCAAGAAGGATATAGTACCTACACAGCAGTTTTTTCAGCTGAAAATCGCACAGATTACTTTCATAATTCGTATAACTAGCTTACCGTGAGAAATTTTTACTTCAAAGACGTGTCAATCGGTTCGAAACACACCTCAAAAGTTACCATAATTAAAGTTGAGGGGATCTTTAAAACATTTTTTCTTTGAGTGTCAATTATTTCATAACTTAGATCTATCGGCGCCGGCGCAGGCTGATCCTATCTGTGTTTACACGTCAGCATTATAGAATAACATTTTTTGTTTCTATCATTTTTTTTTGTCGATTTAAAAGCTCTCGTGTTTTTATTACAAACAAAACATGAAATGAACCATCGAGCATTATTATCGATATAAATATTTTATCTATATTTTGTTATCGTCTTATTAAAATATGTTTTGACATACTCGTATCATGGACCTTTTCGGTTTGCTAAATTGATAATTTATTGGTTTTCATCTTACAAGGGTAAGGTTTCTTCTCTAAAAGTTTTTAGAGCTGGACACTTGTAAACAATATAATAGAAAATAATTTTAAATTTTGAAAATGAAACTCTTTGCTAATATTATTGAGTATATCTTTCATTCATTTGTCATTTGTTTCAAGATTTGGCGACAAATTGAACATTTTCTATGCACGTCAGTATGAATTTAATGCAAAAAAATTTTCGTGCTATGTTTTTTTATCACTTTCAATGTCAATTAAGCCAACATGAAAGTTATGATAGAATTCGATTGTCCTTTCACGATAAAGTCTCATCTCGTTCCACTGTTTACAGCTGGTTTAATGAGTTTAAACGTGCTCGCACTAATCTCACTAATGATATCTACGTGAGGGACGGACAGCGAAGACTGAAGATAACAAAAGTGTTGTGCGACGTATGATAGAGACTGACAAAAGAGTGGATAGCAGATTTGGACATTGGAGTCAAGTGCACAAAATCATCCTCGAACATTTAGCGGTAAAAAAGCTTTATGCCTGATGGATACCTCCTAATTTGACCGAAGCCCAAAAACTCCGTGTTGATTGATGCCGTGAAATGCTTGCTGTTTTCGACATACCTACGGGTGAAGGATTGAAGAAGTGGATTTACTATTATGAATCGGAAATCAAGACAGCTCAGTGGGTGTTTTCTTTCAAGATTGCCAAAGTGAAAGAGATCGAAGTGTGGGGAAAAAGATGGTGGCCTCGTTTTTCGGAAGGACAGGATTACGCGACAATTGTTTTAGAGGATAAAAAAAATAGTTGCAGAGTGATACACTAACTATTGTTTGCCACTTGTCCTAGAAAAAGTTCGAAAAAAATGTCTTCGCATTAGAATCCTCCTTTACTACAACAACGCCTTGTCAAACACCGCCGGGTGAACAATCGACTATTTGGCGAAGTCAGAATTGGAATTACTGGGTCCTCCGCCGTGAAGCCCGGACCTCACACTTTGCGATTTTTATTTATTCGCGAGTATAAAACAATAACTTCTAGGACAACGTTTTATAGACGCCGAGAAAACAGTGGCTCCATTTTAAAAGGCCGTCGAAAATACCCCTAAGATGAATGGGCAAAGAGCTTTTCTCAGTGGTTCCATCGGATGCAGCGATGTATTGATGTGAATGGACACTATTTTTAAAAGATATAATAAAAGTAATAATTTGCTGATTTGCTCAGTATTTGATTTTTTCGAACTTTCAATTTGACCTTGTATAAAAGAGTGTACAATACTCCTCGTATAGTAAACATAAATTACATGCCTACATACATTATATTACTATACTACAAAAAACAGAATACAATAAATATTTAAGGGGGCGACTTACAACAAACATGTTTTTTTACCGTTTTGTATAGATGATACGGAACACTTTGTGCGCGAATCTGACTGGCCGGTTTTATTTATTTTTATCTCAAGCACAAAGCTGTTTAAACATGTAATTTAATTTTCCCGTGTCGATATATGCTCCTTTTTGAAGAATAGACCAACTACCTTACTGCTAATCTGCTATCTCCTAAAGAGCGGCAGATGGCTATGTCACATCGACGGGGTTATTATATGGACGCAGTACGCAATGCGAAATTATCGTAATTGTTTACTTATTGCAAGACATATAATAGCCTTGTATATTAGTGGCAGTCGTTTCCGCTTGATTAGTTTGGTGCTGTGACATTGCAAACGTGCATCTAGTGACCATCAAGCAATTGGCGACTTTTTTGATGAATTTTCCATTACTTTTAAAAGTCATCACTGATTGCTGGTGGATTGTAAACGTTGTAACTCCGGACTACGAACTAGGTGTTAGAGCTTTACAACTTTCGTCTAGGTTTTGGATATCAACGCCTTACGCATTCCTGCTGCAATAACATCAGTGCTTTTTGTTGTCAGCTTCTTGTCTCAAGGGTAAGGTAGTCAGTAAACTTATGCTATTAGCATTGAAATTCTGCCACACGGATAGCAACGTACCTTTAATATTTTTTGTGTCTTTAAGTGATGATGGTCTTTGATCATCAGTTCATTGCTTGTTTGCTATCTTACAAAAAATAAAATAAAATACAATTATGTTTTATAAAATATAATTTAAAAAATAATTATGTTATAAAAATATAACTAAAAAATAATTTATTAGTAAACTAGCGACCAGCCCGCGGTTTCACCCGCGCAGCTTTTGTTCCCATGGGAATATCGAAAAGGTTTATACACTTAAACCTTCCTCAAGAATCAATCTATTTATTAAAATAAACCGCATCAAAATCCGTTGCGTAGTTTTAAAGATTTAAGCATACATAGGGACATAAGGACATAGGGACAGACAGAGAAAGCGACTTTGTTTTATACTATGTAATGATTGGCCTCCCCGTTGGTTGAGTGTTAGCAAACTTACTACGAATCGATGAGGCTTGCGCACGATTCCCGACAGGGACAAATCGTTGTATAACACTTTAATAAATAATTTGCTTACTTTAGGTTTAGGTCGATTCGGGTAATTTTTACAGCGACATTATTTTCTATCTATCCATCTATTTGTCTATATATATATATATATATATATATATATATATATATATATATATATATATATATATATATATATATATATATATATATATATATATATATATATATATATATATATATATATATATATATATACGAGTAATTAAAAATGCAGAACAACGTTTGCCGGGTCAGCTAGTCTAATATAAAAAAAATCTCATGTCACAGTTTTAGTTAGTCCACCCCATTTTTTTGTTAAATTTTTTTATGTTTATTTTTTATAGTACGAACAACCTTAAATTTCCGTCCCTCTATCATCAACCTCTTTTTTTTAATAGCGACATTTGTAATTCAATAATTAATATGCCAAAACAATGTTTGCCGGGTCAGCTATTTATCATTTAAAAAGTATGAGAGGAAAATGGTACTCATATATGAGTGATCAATTGATTAAATATGAAAGCTTGATAATGACAAAACTTATGGTAAGGTACCCCTGATGATAAATTGGTTGATTTGACTGATGTCTCATTATTACGGCGAGTGCTGCAGCCATCAGGATTGCGTAATGCATTAGTGGCTCTGTAATCACGCCATCCCGTCTGTTCTAATTACTAATCTACCGACTAAACCATTCACGTTCTAAAATAATTGATAGCACGTACGAATGATATTTACTGATACTAAACACACCGGATTTTATAACCATCTAATGATTGCCCGCTATAGGCGTAAATGCGTTGAAGAAAAAATATATTGTCATAACATTCGCGCAATCACACGTTCTCAGTGTAAATTCAAGCCATTAAATGCCATGCCTTTTTATTTTTAAGGTTTCCCCTAGGAGTTAAAATTACACTCTGAGACTCTCTAAAATTTGTTGTCAATAAATTTACAATGTTTTGCTATTTTATACGAAGTTTTGTGAGTTGTGTATACATTCTCTAGGTACAACAGTTACAACACTTTTTTACGGCAGTATAGTATATTAGATACCTAGCGGCGCGGCCCTACGTAAGATCACAAAATTGCTCCAAGCTAAAATATACTTGTGCGTAAGTGACGAGGTGTGGTTAGGGATGCAAAGTTTTTAAAAATATCGATATATCGATGTCGATATATATCGAATGAAGTCGATATTGATATATCGATATATCGGCGGATTAGCCCGATATATCGATATTTTATCGATATTTTCTCCTTTTTTAAAAGCCTCATTATGGGCTATGGTGGTGACCATTTTTAGAAAGAAAATCATAAATTTCTTTAGAAAAGTCAGCTGTTGATAGTGTACAGCGACAGCGAATGGTCATCAATGTCATCATCATCAGCATGGCGCATGGCATGGCCCATCATGTAGAGAACTGAGAAGAGTAATACTTCAAGTACCTTTCAGACAATTCAAGTGATGTACTTACTTATTTATGTAATTTTTTATTAACCTATGTGAATAATAAAGAACATTGAAATAAAAATTAAGTTTTTTCTCATAAATTTATTTAAAAATGTCTATTGATTGCCATTCCAGTAATTTGTGCCAGCTATCGAATTTAAAAATAGCAATTTTGACAATCTGCTTCCTTGTAGGCGGTTTCTGCTCTGAGTTATAGTGGCTCCCGCCTTTGAAAAAAGACGTTCAGAAGGAACACTTGTTGCCACGATTGGAAGATGACTCATTGCAACTTTAAAAAGATTGGGATATACTCCTTGCATCTCTTGCCATATGTCAAGAACATTTACTTTTAAAGTATTTACCGGAGCAGAAAGATATAATGTAAGCTCGTCGTCACCGTCAGTTTTTTTTCTTTTTATTTGCGTGTGCGCCAAAGATTTATGGTGCTTCCAGAAATCAAAATCACCTTTATCTTCATCCTCTGAAGATGTTGATGAAGCTGTTGCAGCTGCGGCTGCAGATTTGTACTCTGAAATTAGTTTTCTAATTCTTGACATCGCTTTGGCGCATGCATCAGGTTTCTTAAAGTGCAGGTTTTTGAATCGAGGGTCTAGCAATGTCGAAACTGCTAACAAACTATTGTATTCTAGCTGGCCGAAACGCTTTTCTATTTCGAGAGTAATATTTATCTTCAAATCACCGGCAAAGATTGAAGTGATCCTCAATTCGCTGTACTGGTCAATTGCACAACTCACCATCGGCACAACTTTTGAAATAGTGACATAATGTTCGGCAGAAGCCTCTTTTGTCATAGCTTCCAGTGGTCGCAAAACATGACACACATCTTTTATGATGTTTAGTTCAACTGCAGTCAGCATGATAGGTGCATCAATTTTGGAAAAAATTATGTCGCTAATGTATGGCGCCAAATCAACAAATCTCTGAAGCATGTAATATACCGAATTCCATCTTGTTTTTACATCTAACATTACTTTCAGAGTTTTTCCTTCAGATATTTTATTTTCGATTTGCTTCCTCTTTAATTCCAATGTCATATCTTGTCTTTTCTTTATATACTTCACAATATTCCTCACACGATCTATTATGTCATTCAATCCGGAAGTTTTTTTTATGGCCTCTTCTGCAACTCTATTTATCATATGAGCAAAACAAGGGATATGTTTGTTAGCCCCAAAAGTCTCTCTTATGGCTTTTATCATGTTTGCGCCAGAATCTGTAACGAAAGCCATAACTTTTTCGATTTCAATACTCCAACTTCTTAATATTGCAGTTAATTGTTGGCCAATATATTCGCCAGTATGGCTTTCGTCTAATTCAAATACTCCAATTGTAATTGATTGCAATTGCAACTCAGTCTGATGCAAAAAATGGACTGTGAGTCCGAGATAACCAGTGTTAGTCATTGTTTCTGTCCATATATCTGTTGTTAAACAGAAGTGATCGACATTTTTCAATTTTTCCTTTAAAATTTTGGATATAGTGTCATATTTTTTATCGATTTTTGTTTTGATGGTTTCTCGACATGGCACTTTATATAATGGAGCTAATTGCTTCAATAAATGTCTGAAACCTTTTCCTTCCACTGAATGAAATGGCCTGTTGTCAACGGCGATAAAATATGCAATAGCGTCTGTTATCCGATCATATTTTGCGCCACCTTTAGAATATTGGTACATATTTTCAAATACATTTTTTATTTTTGGAGTGCTTTCTGAAGATGCACTAGGTGTTGCAGTGGACTTAATAAAAGGGGTACTGCTCTCAACCACAGAAGACGAACAAGCAGCTTCGCCAGAAATAGCAGGTTTTTCTGTGAGTTTAGTATTTTCATTTGATTTTTCAAGGTTGATGCTAGAAGAATTACCATCACATTCAGTCAACTTCCTGAAAAATAAAAAAATACAATTGCTAATAATACCTATTTTTTAAATTTTATTTCATCGATAACAATTTATGAAATAATATGATCCTACACTAAAACAACACCATACATAATATATTCATGCTTAGGTAATTTTGTCAAAAACATTTAATCCGTTTATCGATACAAACAATCATCGTCAGTCAATACAACACAACACTAATCATACCTAAATCAAACATGACCTAACCTAAAATGTTTTTTAAATATTGTAATATTTTCATAAAATCTAACCTTAATTATTATTATTTGTAATTCGTATTATTAACTGAGGAATTAATAACTTACCGTTATGCTTTATCCAAATGTTTATCGTCAATTTCATAATCTTCTGGATGTTTGTGCTTAATATGTGATGCGAGATTGCTCGTATTTCCAGACGTTTTAACTCGTTTGTTACAAATATTGCAAACGGCGCCATCACCACCATCTTTTTTGAAAACCGACCACAATTTACTTCTCTTCATTTCTAACAGTAAATGCAAATAATATCAACACCGAAACTGCAATTCAACACACACAACAACACAACCACAGAATACAACCAAACATTTTTTTTTGGTTAATGCCTTACGGGAAAGGCAAAGAGATCGAAGCCCATGCAGCCCTGTCTGATGTTTTACCATTTTACCCGATTTTGAGGGTACTTTAATTTGGTCGGGTTTTTCGATATATCGTTTCGATATTTAGCTTTTTTCGATATCGATATATCGATATCGGCGTATCTTCGATATCGATAAATATCGATGTTTTAGGCGTCGATATATCGATATTTATCGGTTTTCCGATATATCGTTGCATCCCTAGGTGTGGTCTGTAGTTGTCTGTAGTCTGTGATAAGTAAAAAAAGATTCTTAAAATTTTTACTTTAAAGAATAAACCAAACCAACTAAAACTAAAAGACTAAAAAATGCGATGATTGTCTCTTTCTATCAAGAGAGCCATTGCCCTTGTTGCTATTCTATAAAAAAGTTCCTATTTCATTGTTGGTTCTGTTAGTCGAGTGGTTAGCGACCATAACTAAGCAATCAATGAAGCTTAGGTTCAAATCCTGACAGGCAAAAACATTTGTGTGAAACAGTGTGATGTGCTCATAAATGTGTATATTTCTGGGTTCGAATGTTTATTAAATATATTTCAGTATTTATATATGTATTTCTATTTATTATTATCGTTGACTACACCCATATCGTAAGCAAATAATTTGTTTACTTTGGGTTACAACACGGGATTACAATAGTAACTATTATATAATCTTGTGGCACAGGATACATAATAGTACTTATCTATTTCACATTCTTGATTATAGTAGAGGAGCCCGAGATGCTAAATGGGTAGTAACTCGAGCGTCGTAGGAACATATTGGATTTTGTAGATTAAATCATAGGAATAATAAAAGGTTAAATAATGTTTTTCATTTCAACGATGATGTGGAAAAATCTACAGATAAAAAAATGTTAAAAAACATGTGTCATGGAAACACTAAATTGCATCAGATTAAGGTATGGTGGATTAATTGCCAACAAAAATTTAAAAAATCTGCCGATTTAAATGTAGTGTAAGTGAGTGGGAGGGTCATAAAGTTGCAAAGAAAACGTTGTTTTGACGTTCTCGAGCGCGTCTGAATTTTCTTTTATTATAGAGAAAATTATGTAAGAATAACGAAAAAATCTGACAATTTCCAGAAGCCGAAGTTACTGGAATTTTGTTTTTGTTCTACCCTAGTTACCCGCCCTATATAAAAGGCTTATATTTGGTGGAGAGCCTCAATAGTATGCGAGGTACTCCCCCTATATTAATCTGATGCGCTCGAGTAAACGCAAAAATCTCCTCTTGCGCTTCCCTACTATTAGGGCAGATCAGTTCGTGTAATTTGTCTAGTGATATTTATATATTTATAATCCCTAATTTCTTTAATATCTGTCATATTTAACGTTATCCAGCAATGGCTTTGGGATAGAGCGAGTTGCTCTAAGCGCCAGGTGGCCAGGGATGCTAAACTGCAAAATAAGATTTTGATAGTGTCAAAATGATTTTGATAGCGCATTTATAGAAGCGCTATTCGTCGTGCAGGTATATGTGTGGCGGAGTTTACTTGTCTTTTGTAAATTGTCAAAATATCGAATAAAGGGCGTTGAAGAACAATCTTGCCCTATCTAATCAAAGGCTAGAGCTAGTGGTGGTTATTTTATCGCTTATTGTATAACGGTTTTTTTATATTTATTATTGTATTGTATTTTATATTTGCGATGACCGGAACCTGGCTTTACTAGTTTTTCCAAGACATGTGGGCCTGGAGTTTGATGATAGTGATCTCTCTGTGTTGTCTATAAGTCTTATGATGATGATAATCTATCTTATATCTGTGGCAAATAGACTAACAAGTAAAACGCATAGATTAGATTAATAAGCTTCAGTTATCAAGCGCGTGCGCTCCTTATAGGCAGAAAAGCATTGCTTTACCTTTATTTTAATAAAACGTTCATACGTTTTAGATGACTTATAAATAAATGAATAAACAAAATATAATAACTTAAAAACGCCTAATATTTTTAAATAGCACCTATTTGCAAGCAAAGCACTCAAACATGTTTGCCAGGCGTTTATTAAACGATAAATAATATTGAAGTAAAGCAGCTAGGATTCTGCTTCACATTGTAAATGTGTGCGAGACATAATTACCTATCCGCACGTAATTGGCTCACTCACACAATGATTCTGTGTTATAAAGCAGGTAATGCGGCCTTGTTCTATAATCCGGGTAAAGATAATAGACGAAATATTATTGACAAAATGTATGCTCACATTATGCATTTTTGTTTAGTAAGGTTTTATTTGTTGAAATGTTATTGACAAAAGTGAAGCCATTTTAAATTTTTATGTGATACGTGATATGCATTGTGTATTATTATGTTTTATTATTGTATATGTTTTCTTAAAATATATATTAATGATATTATTATTTTAACATTTGAAAGTGTGTAAATTAAATTAAATAAACAGTAAATAATTAAAGTAAACAGTTATATATATCTAAAATAATTAGTGATTTGTTTAATCTAGCGCGTTTCTTGATTTTTTAAAATGTTATTTGATTGTGACGTATGTTTTGATAATGTGTGCTTACTAAAAATTAAAAGTAACAAGTTCTCACAATTGTCATTTAGTGAAAAGATTCAAATCGTATCTAAAGGTAGGTGTATACCCGAGTTACCACAATTAAACCAGAAAAAAGGAAATTTAACTCGCAAGTTTCATGTTAAAAGTTATGAAACGTATGACTGGCTGTGTGGTTGTCTCCATACGATTAAATTATTTTGTTTTCCTTGCATATTGTTTAGTAATTCTAATACAGTGTGGACTAATTCTGGATATTCAGATTTAAATATTTACATCGGGAAATAGTACCTATTTTAAATAACAAGAACCTTGAACATGGAAACATACCTAGAATACAGCTGACTAGGTAAGTAGTTACCTGTTATAATATTTTAGTTAGCGACGACCGACCGCTGTTTTTTCTGCGTCACCGTAGAAGATGTAGATAAATAGTAGTACATCTAAGACATGTTCCGTTGGCATGGTTTCCGGCTTAGAGATCCGTCGCGTGGCTGAGGCTACGCTAAAAATCTATATAAGAAAATCTATACTCCGCCGCATACCCAGTCTCATAATCCTGTGCACGCCACTGTCAGTTATGGCATCTTTTCCAGGCTCTTTAAGTAAGACTTTTTTTGTAGTTTACCAATGGCTTATGCTAAAATTGACCGCAAATAAATTGATAATTGAAGGCTTTGTTATAAAGCATAGAATTGCTGTATTACAATAGCTAAATAGCAGAATAGTTAATTCTTCTTAAAACAATAAATTGGACTGTTCAAAAAGCGTATTCTAACGCAATAACATGTGGTGGTTTAAGGCATACGAGGTAGCCATTAAAATGAAGCTATACTTTTATGCTATATGCAAACAGGGAGTTTGTTTTTATGAAAGAAACAGATAACCATCACTTATATTCAAAGACGTTATTTATCCGTGAGGCGGCGATATAATATCACATTGACATGCGTAAGTCTACCGGATACTCTATCGTTATTGTAATTATTTTATTGATATGGTAGATTAAAATTTTTGTTTTTATTTGATTTAAAATTATTTATGTCAGACTGATAAATATAGACCCTAAACATATTGTTATCCTCGTATATTTTTAAAATTTTTAAATAAGTGGCTGCTCAAACTAAACCCCTAATACGTTTTCTTCAAATGTCTTTGTTAAAAAAATAAGGCAGACTAAATTTAAATCATGTACGTCACGTTTTACTCTCATGTCAAACCTTAATCTTAAAATGTTTTCTCCTTATGTCTTTTATAACCGAGAAGCAGGTTGACAGAATAAAATACTTGAATCACTTTTACACGCACAGTATAATTTATGGGCAAAGTAACGCCGTCAAGAAACGATTGAATTACAATGACACGAAACCCCCGCTTCTCTCGTAAAGCCATCTCTCGCCCCTAAAGGGAGCGGGGAAACGGTTTCGGGGCTTTGCCCCCTGTCCGTAGTTTCAAGCGCTAGCCGTTAATACGGCTAGGTCATTTGGTGGGGTTTAGGGTCGTAACCCTTTACCCATGGTCTAATCTGACATGGGATATTTGGTATGTGGGAGCATGGAAGTGATGAGATGAGCCCCCCCCCCTTTCGCATCTTGGCATACGATCCGCCCCGCAAGCGGGGGATCAAGCACGTCACGGGCGATGAAGTGAGACTGGGGGGTGGGAAGATTGTTGAAGAAATGGGGATTTGGTGGGTTATGGGCTCCCCCCTCCCACTGTCCACCCACCACTACGCGCAATCCGCCCCGCAGGTCGAGTCCCTGACGGGGGAATAAACTCGCAGTAGCGGCTTAAGCAAGGAGAAGGGGTGGAAATCAATTTAGGATGTCCCTAGGGAGTGGTTTGGCGTCCGGAGGACGCGCATGCCACGGGGCAATGTTTCGGATATGATGTAGTGAGGAGGAGTCGGCTCGATGGAACATGTTGGTTGCAAGTTTCCTTATAAAGTCTTCCAAGGCCTCAACGCGAAGATCACGATGGATGACGATATTCTTGACATATTTAGGGGCGTTCATTATCCAGCGCAGCACCTTATTCTGCTGCGCTTGCAAGGCTTTTCTGCTCGAGGGTGCTGTTAGATTAAACCAGCTAGCCGCTGCATATGTCAGTCTTGATCTTATGTAAGTTTTAAACACCCCTAATTTAATTTTGGTGGGGATCTTGGAAGACATTATTGGTCGTGTAGCTGCCAGCTGTCTTATTTATGTGGGCCTTCATGCTGAGTTGGTTATTAATGGTCACCCCAAGGTATTTTACTTTTGTTGACCACTTGATTTTTTCCCTGTTTAGGTGGAGGTCAGGTAGTTTCTTGGTTTTAATTGGCTTTAGGGCTTGGATTTTCCCTGCATTTGCCGTAAGGTGCCATTTAGTTAGCCAGTCTGGCAGAAGGTCAAGGCTGGCTTTCAGTTTCTCCGCTGCGTGCTTTGCTGTCAGCGATGACGTAACGTAGGCTGCATCATCCGCGTAGAGGGCTAGGGTACAGCTGTCTCCCACCGGGATGTCGTTGGTGTACACTGAGTACAGCGTCGGTGAGAGACAGCTGCCCTGAGGTACGCCAGCTCTTATAATCTTGACAGACGATAAACTGTCTTCTACAGCAACTTGAAACTTGCGGTTGTCCAAGAATGATTTTATTACTCGGATTATCCGTTGTGGGATGTTTGCTTCGGCCATCTTGAATAACAGCCCGTGGTGCCAAACCCGGTCAAAAGCTTTTTCCATATCAAGCAGTACTACAGCCGCTTGTTCCTTCTTGTTGTGCGCGGCAACAAGCGAATGCAGTACTCTTGATATTTGAAGACTCGTGCTATGTTCAGCCCTGAACCCGAATTGTTCAGGGCATGGAGTGAAGTGGGATCCCAGGTGGTTGAGTAGCAACTTCTCAAAGACCATTGACATGGTTGGGAGTAGGGTGATGGGTCTGTAACTTCCAGGTAGAACGGAGTTTTTACCCTGTTTGGGTATCATGATGACAAGACCCATCTTCCAGGTCTTTGGGAATTCACCGGAGCGCAGAATACCATTGTAAAGTCGCGTAAGAGCTGCAACAGTACGAAATGGTAGGTGTCGGAGGACGTTGTTGGTAATGGCATCTGCGCCCGGGGCTTTGCGTGGTTTGGTAATCATAATCTGTCGGCGAACCATGTTAGGGGAGATGACAATTGGGTCTTCGTTAGTTGCTATCGAAGAAGAAGAAAGATTTTGAATAAACTCCTCCACTTTATGAGAGAGTATGGGGTCAGAATTCGGGTTCGGGCTGAACTGTAGCTCTAAGTGGTCCGCGAATATTTCGGCTCGATCTACCACTCGATATCGTGGTGTCCGTCTTCATGTTAGAGTGGATTGGGAGTTATCCCCGCTTATTTAAACTATCCTTATTTATATTTGTCCATAGTTGTTAGCAATGACGTGTTTATCTCACAATAACAGCTGCATAAATCACACAAGTATGTCACACCTGGCGGACTAGTGCTTGTCGTTAAGCGCAGTTGCACAGCAGCAGCAGCAGCAGAGTTGAAACTCTGAATCTTACACACATTTCCTAGTTCCTAGATTCCTAGTTTTAAAAATTTAACCTAATTACTGCTTAACTGTCAATCCTGAAAATGTTTTTCTCTTATGTTTTTGTTTAAAATATAGGACTGGCTTAACCTAAAACTTAAACATATATCCCTCGTATTTTTGGTTTAAAAAAGTATTTAATCTAAATCCTAACATTTTTTTCTCATTTCTTTTCTTAAAGTAGGTATATCACTCCTTGAACCTTGAAATTCTTTTTCTCATGTTTTGATTGAAAATATAAACTGTATTAATCACAAATTCACAATCCTAAAAATATTTTCTTCTTATGTAAAATCTATAATCCTAAACATACTTTGCCCTTATGTTTTGTTTAAAAATATAAGGCTGCCTAAATCTAGACTCTAAACATAAATATAAAACTGCCCAATTCTAAATCCCAAACATCTTTTCCTCTTATGTTTTAAGTCACCCGCGAGCTAGTGATTGTGCGGCGCCTTTCAATCCACATCTCAAGCGTTTGGATACTCCCCCACAAAAGGTTGAACACAAAAAGAGCGTTTGCCGCTCGTTATGTAAAATCGACCAAACAATGTAAGCGGTATCGCTTTCGGTAAAAATCAATCGAATCAAATTAACAATGGGCATCGAAAAGTTTAACATCCATTTTAATTCGGTCTAGCTTTTCGTATATCGAGAACCGATCCACGGATCAGCTGTAGCGGTTTTTTGTAATAATTTGGTGTCTATATAAATAAAACTTTTGTGAGTGAGATTGCGTGGTGTATCGGCCATATTGAAAACAAAAGAGGTGCGCCAATCAACGCGGCTCTATCTGTAGTTTGTTTTTGACACGAGCCTATTTGACTCTTGAAATATTTTTAAAAGAAATTGTTTAGCAATTCATTGAATATAATTAATCATTTTATTATCGCTGTCTGTCATGATTTATTAAGTTATTGCGTAGTGTATCAATTTCGATAATTATATAGCTAGGTGGACTTTTATAAGGATTTCATTAGGTGGCACAATTCTGCAACGCTTTGTCTAAGTATAGAACTACTACTACCTTAGTGCAGGCGAGCTAAGGTAGCCAGTAAACTTATGCTTATGGCGTATGGCGCTTATGGCGTAGACTTAATATGCCCACCACGCGAATAACAGCGCACCATTGATGTTTAGTGCCTAGGATCTGCAGGCACTAAAGATATGTAACACCAACAGTTTTTGATGATTGAATAATAGATACTTTAATACCTTATTTCTACTTCTTCTTTAGTGCATATAAAATATATTTGTTAGGTACGTTATTAACAACAACGTTGTTATTAACAACAACGTTGTTAAACAAGGAGTAAAAATAAAACGAAAAAAGTGGCTAAAAATTGTGGTTATTATAAGTGAAATGTTTATACTGTTTATCTCTAAGATGTATAGGAAGGTTTAGTAGATACTGAATGAAAGCTTTATTCATTAGTTTTTCAAAAACACAACATTTTTGATTTTATTATAGTAAGCAAACTATATATATTAAACAAGGAGCAAAACAGTTTAAAAAGATAGTAGGTATATGAATTTCTAATTATATTTATATAAATACAACATTTCTAATTATATCTATATATTAATACATGAAGGGAAAACCTTGTACCTCTTTTTAAGACAATTGCGCGAACAGTGGAATATGATTGGCACATTTACTTAAAGTTTACATTGCGGAGAACATTAAAATAAACATTACACACACTACAATCGTGTGAGATACATGACAATATACACACATGTATACTATTTTTTTACCTAATATTTTTAATTAATGTGCGTTAGAATAACAATAAATTAATAAAAATAATCATTACACATACCACAGTCATACGACATACATGATAGTGTAGGTACACATATAGATATACATATAGGTATATATCTACTATTTTTATGGCTAAAGTCTGTTGTCAAACTTAAGAGAGATTTTATTATTTAGTCTATATTCGAATTTCGATCACAGGACGATCGCTATATTTATAGTAAGTAATTATTATTAATTGCGAAGCTTAAAAGTTTTTCCAAATTAAGCTATTCATTTTTTTCATTTCGTCTTTATTGTGTAGTATTTCATATCGTAAAGTTGTATTTTGTTTCAGTAGGCTTTTTTACTTCATGATTTAACTTTCTGAGCTAATTCGCCCGTTGGCGATACGAGTCCTTTCGTATTATTAGTATGAGATTGTCATATATGTTGATTATTACCATTCCTTATTTACCCTGATAAGGGTTATCAAGGCTTCAAATCTAAAATCTGGTTGTAAGGAGTAATTACCTTCTTTTTTGTAAAAACGTCCGGTGTTTCGACGAATTTGGTGTAGCTTAGGTAAATAATTTTATAAAATTAATCATTTTTGTTAACATTATGATTTTCGCAAATTGGCTATGTCATGAAGAATAATCCGGTCTTAAATTAAAAACTGACGGAGTCTCAGGTCTAAGCTCTTAAAATACGGTCTTAGCTGAATTTATCCGGTCAGATGGTAACCCGAACCTTGATGTACATATTATTATAGATAATGATATCGGAACGATCCACCAATGTTAGAATGAAAATATAGGTTTTTATTTTAAGCTGGAATTACAAGACAATAAATTTATTCACCCCTCATTGAAACTAACACAGGCAGCCATGTTTTATGTAAAGCGGAGTACACACGGGCACATACCTAATAAACATTACCGCACAAACAGCGCGCCCGAGGCAGCACCGTGCCGCCCCATTTGCATACTGCCTACTTTCAGAGCATAGATTATACAACAGTAACGGCAATCCTTTTAATTTTTAAAAAATAAACAGCTTTCTGTGATTTGTCGCTACTTGATAAGGAATTTAAACATTGTAAAACTACACGAATCAATTTGCAAGTCCCGCCACACTAATAGCAACGCACTATTAACATCCTTGGTGTCTATAGGCGATAGTTGTCTCTTTCCAAGAGGAGAGTGATCTGCTAGTTTGCTATCTTATGACATAAAAATAGAGTGTGGTCAATGCAAGGTTTATAGAGTGTGTGGTGTGGTGTATGAGTATGAGTATTGATATATTATGGTGCTATAAATAAGCCTATTTGATCAGTAGCGGATCTAAGGGGATTCTAAGAGGCTTGCGCCCCCCACCCTGAAGACTTTAAAGCATTTGAAGATTACCTTGATAGCATCTACCCTCAGCTGAATCAAGCCCTCCAAACACAAATTCTAGATCTACTATTGTATTTGATCATACTTGTAAATTTTATTATGTGCTTTGCTTTGCGACAAAAACCGAGACTTACGTGCGCGATCAAACTCTTTTCCCTGTTGGGCCGAGTCCTCTTTAAAGAATAGACCATTTGCCGTTATGTCAGGCAGTTTGTAAGTGGCGAATGATTGATTATGCGAGTCATAAACATCGTAGCTGCTAGATGGTACAGTACAGCATTGTTTCACCCAGTTCTGATACCATCAACTTACCTATCCAGTGTTTGAAATTGTATATATTGTCGGATTTGAAGGGTAAGGTAGCCGGTAGACTTATGCATGTGGCATAGCCATTTTTTTTTATATCATAAGATAGCAAACAAGTAGATGGGTCTCCTGATGGAAAGAGTCAACCACCGCCTATAGACACCAAAGGTGTTAATGGTGCGTTGCTATCTTGTGGCGAGATCTAATGTCACATGCATAAGTTTACCGGTTATCTTACCCTCCAAACCGGAACACGACAGTGACAAGCCCTGACGCTATTGCGGCAGGAATAGGTAAGGCAGTGGTACTAGACCCGGGCTAGACAATGCATTATGATATTAAAAAATAAAAAACTTGTTTAATGATACTCATAGTATGTATTATGTACCCCTTCAAGGTTGCTAAGATCCACAGAACACTTACCTACACTCTCTACGAGAGCTAATATCCTAAACTGATTTCTAAAGATAGAATTCGCTAGGATAAATTCTGGATCCGATTTATCTTTGCGCGCCTACATTGGTCCACTGGGGCAAAATACTCATAAAAGATACAATTTTATAAATTATACGAGAGTAAAAGCCTATAGGGTGTATAAGGAAGACAGCTTGAGCCTCTCAGCCGCTCTATTCCTGGACCTAGTCTATTCTTTAAAAAATCGGTCCAGTGATCTTGCTGTAGGTACAAAAACATAGAAATAGGCAAATCGTTCGAAATAAGTTTTTATATATAACATTTTCAAAGAATGAAATGGTATTTTTTGCTTGAAAAATATATTTATTCCATTTAAAAGAGTAGAAATATAATTAAAAACTAGTTTTTTATTCTACGATCGAACCTTCACTTATACCATAACTTAATATAATACAATATGTCAATAACGGCTTTATACCGAAAAAATATTAAAGTGTTAAAAATATAAGACAATTTTTCTCTTCGACGGAATCTCTACTTAAATGCTAACCTAAAACAACGTATTTCATAATATAATCTCTGCTACGTGTAGCCTACACGTAGTTTAAAAAGTTATCAAAATATTAAAAATATTAGTAGTATTAAAATATTACATAATCTACGGTGGAACCTATAATTTTATGCTAAACTTATAAAACGTATGTCAGTTAATCACGGCTACGGGTTGGGAAGTTATTGAAGTACCTGAAATAAAGAAATATTAAAATATTAGAAAAATTAAAATATTCGAAATATTAAAATAATCGAAATATAAAAACTAGTTGCTAACTGCCTCTTTTACTCTACGGCGGAGCTTCCACTTGAACGTTAACCTAATACGACGTATGTCAGTTACTCACGGCTACGTGCTGGGAAATTATTGCTCTTGCATTTAAGGGTTACATACTCGGTTGATTTTCAAATGCTAGCCGGTAGGTACAGGCTAAATATTTCAAAGCGCACCCCTTCACGCGCCATCCTTGCAATCAATTTGAAAAGCTAATGCAATCCTAAAATATGATGTTTTGACAATAAAATTTATAAACATATGAAATAGTGAATTTATAATATATTAAAATAAGGTGTAATATAACTAACACGACTTTTATATATACATGTATAACGATAATAAAACAAGATGAACGGCTAGACTAATATATTTTACTATATTTTATTGATGAATATTATATTTTAATACTTTTTAGTCTTTTCTGGACAAATACAACCCAAACCCACAAAAATCGCAAAAAATTGCCCCCGTCGTTTTCGACTTTAAGTGGTGTAACACGAATTTTTTTCACTTAAATAGATGAACAGCTAGACTGATGTTTTTTAATATTTTTTTTATTGATGAAAATAACATTATTAAAACGTTATTTGTTCTTCAATAAATCAGCGATACTTTTTGAACAAATATTTTATGCTGACATTACTAATTTCACACTTGTATGAAGTTGATAACAAGCGCGATTCTATTCTTAGTTGGAACGCATAGTAATACTGATTATTGTAAATTTAAAAACTTGTTTTACAATTCTCACTCTATTTATTATCAACCGACGAATTAATTAGTTCGACATGTAGGTATGTAATATTGTTGGAATTAGATAATATTTGGGTTTGATAACCGATATAGGTGTCCAAGCACATATTATACTTAATTTTTTATATGTTTGTATTTTTATCCACGAATTTCGCGGGAACTTAAAGCCATATCTAAATAATTCTTTTTGATTTAAATTGGTATAATCCAATTTAAGGAAAAGTCCAAGTTTCATCAAAATCGTTTCAATAGTTTTGATGATATGGGAGTTGACAGATATTTTAAGCTGGTTTAATATTTCTACAAACACTCAAACTTAAAAAACAAACATTCGTGCTCATCCCACAAATCTTTCATTGTCGGTAATTGAACCCGATCTCCATCGTCCTTAACCACTCGATCAACGGGACGTTCAATATCAAAATGGCTTCAAACTATATATTTCTTTAAAATATATAATTCACATATATTTTTTTAAATAATATATTTTTTTAAATCAATATAAAAACATCAATAAATAAATATTAAGGTTTAGTCTATGAATGTAGTGACAATTGACAAAGGCCTCGTTTCTTGCATAATTTGATATATTCAAATTCAATTTTGTAAATTGTTATAAAACCAAGACAAGCCCGGTGAGTTTCTTCCGCCAGATCTTCTCAGTGTGCGGTCGCGTTCCGATCCGGTGGTAATTCGAAAAAAAAATCGACTTGTCAAAAGTGCATATAAAGAATAAAATATTTATTGGATTGGTTAATAAAATGCATCCCAATATTTCAAAATTTTCAATGTAGATAAAATTAATTTGATATACTTACATATATAAATAATTATTAATGTAGGTAAATAATATCTAAAACGTGTAAATAAGGAGTATATGAATTCTTAAACTACATAGAATATAGCAATGATTAAATATTTGCACACCATATCGTGGTTAATATGCTTGGTAACTTTGATTACTTTAATAACTTGTTACATCTATTCTTGTTAATAAATATTTTCATTTCATTTTTATACCAAATAAAAATGAATATTCAAATTTTGGTATTTGAAGAATAGGCCATGTCTTTTCCTACCTGACACTTTGTAAAAGGCGTACGACCAAATGTGTCCCTATGAGTAGAGTTCGGCAATGTTTCGCCAAGGTTTGGTACTTAAAAAGGTGGCCTTACATAAATCAGCCCCAACAGCGTTAATGATTGTCACTGCCTTGTTCTGGTTTGGAGTGTAAGGTAACCGATAAACATGTGGAATTCCATACCTGCAAACTAATAACAACGAATCCTTAATATATTTGGTATTTAAAGGGGACATTTGATTCTTTCCATCAAGAGAAACATCTACTCTTTTGCTATCCTATGTCGCCTCTGTGGTCTAGTGGCTCTATGTCGATGTTGACTACATGAAGTCCCGCATTTGATTCCTGGGTTTCAAAATGTGTTTTTTTTAGTTTTCTGATAAAAACTACGTTGTCCGGGATTGGATAAGTGTCCGATTGACGATAGGCTTGCCATCAATTATATTATGGGATTAGTATCTTTGGCTAATCGTAAGTGCACTTGTTGTAGCTCTGCCTATCTCTTTGGAGATACGGACTTGAAGATACTTTCTATAATATAAAAAAACAAGCAACAAATAGTACTTTGAAATTTTGAAACATCATCTTGGCATTAGAATATCACATTCAAAAGAAGCTATTGATCATAGAACAATACGCCCAAGGGTTAGGTGGAGCCTCTTCAACTAAAAGAATGTAAAAGCAAACATCTCGCGATCACAGACAAACAGACGGTGAAACAAACAATCGAAAACTCGAGACCGCTTGAAATGAACCTTACTTAAATCAAATCTCGAGTGGATTACCTACGCACGTGAACCTCCACACATAAGTAAACATATTATTAGATCGTGGTGGACATTATTACCATAGACTATATTATAATAAATATTGTACATGATATAATATATTTGTAAGTCAATGACATAATACCTCTTTACTTAAGTACAATTCTCAAAGAGGTGATATACTTACATAAAGTAGACATTGTTAAGTTTTTAAAAGTTTTTAAATAGGTGTGCCGTAGGTATATATTTTGGCACGGAATAAGTGCCAAAATATATACCTATGGCACAGAATATATAATAGTACAAGTACCTACGGTGCCTACGGTCTGATTAATAAACAAGTTTGGTCGTGTGCGTAAATCAGCGCTCATTCTGTCTCATTCATTATCGCTACGTTGTAGTCGATGAGAAAGAATAAGCGCTAATTTACACACATGATCAAATAGGTTTATTAATAGCAGCAATATAGTTGTGAAAAATAACCAAAAAAACTATTTCTTTTTTAAATATTGCAGATTTATAATAAAACTTTCTTATTTAAAAATTTAAATTTACTGCGAAAACGCACGACTGTCTGTGTAATGGCATTTTGAATGACATCACGCGGCTGTTCTCATCTCTCATCTTTGTTTACTATGAAAAATTTTGACAAAAAAAATACGTTTTACCCAGGTTTTACCACAGCGCGGTATGAGATAAATGATTTCCGATTAGCGTTCACTGTATATTCTAATCAATCCTAATAGGTACAAGCCTATTACGAGAAGGAAAATCTATAAAAGAGCCTTCCAAACCATTTTTCTATAAAGTCAAACAAAAAGTCGACCCGTCGATAGAGAGAGACAGAAAATGAATTTGGTACTACAAAAATTTAAAGTCGCACATGCGTAGCAAAGAAACAGAACAAAAACCTTGACAGCTTCGCGAACAAAAAGTTAGATTAGCTTTCGTAATTGAAGCAATTACAGAAGAAGCTAATATGATACGATTAGGCACAACGTGTATACCAAATGTATGTTCTTTCTCTTTTTGGCAGCGGGACATTTTCACTTACATTTGAGCTTATTGAAAATTATATCTCTATACCGCTATCTCAAATAGTCCTAATATATACTTAAAGATTTGTTCACGTCAAATTCCTTAAGGAGTTGGCAGAGACATGTGAGTACTTTATTTATCTGTCCAGGCAGACTTGCCTTGTTTCTTCTACATTTACAACTAGCTTCATACAAAATAGTCTAGTCGAGAATTTGAGTTCCTGCCAAATATAAATTCAAAATACGTTTTTTTCTAGATGTCATTCCGGATCGTTTAAGACATCAACCATATTTTTAAGAAACTTGTAACTATTTTTGGCAGGAACTCAACTTCTCGACTAGACTAAATACGTTGCGCGGTTGCGGTATACTCAAAGCTCTTAAATAACTAATCATTATAAAACTAGCAATGCCCGTGCGAATGATTCGCACTAACTTCAAAAATTAACCGTCAAATGTCAGCATTGCTGTATTGCGTCTTAATTTATAGCTGTATAAATAATAATTAATTAATTTACAAAAACCAAAGAAGTAATATTTTTTTTAGATGTTGATGCCGGTAGAGAAAGCAATCTATACATAATAAAATCGTAAGAAAGTCAAAACTGTACATTGAATGTTTTTTTAAAAGAATACTTGGGGCGTGATCTACAATCGATATAGAAGCCAAAAATATAGTTTTTAGAATTTTTGTCTGTTTGTCTGTATGTATGTCCGGGGTAAACTCAAAAAGTACTGCATGGATTTACTTCAAATTTTGCATGAATATTACTAACAGGTCGGGTCAACATATAGGCTACATATTATCATGCTATCTCCTAAGGGGGAGGAGCTGTGCGGAGTAAACAAAGTCCGCGCAGACGAAGTCGTGGGCAACAGCTAGTTATCTATAAAATGATATAGAATTTATTGGGAGTAATTATAAGGTTTTCTCTAAAAAGGGAGACAAACATCTTAACCTTAGCGTATTAAATATATAATGTTGCATGTTCATTAAAGGCTGCCTATAGAAAAAAATATACGTAGGGTTGTAATTACTAAAAAAAATTAAGGTATAGGGTATACATATTTAATCCGAAAAAAAATATAAATGATAAAATTAAAAAATACTGTCATGCCTATATCCTCGAAGATGTATGCGGAGAAGTTTTACTCCCTTATTAGCCAGTGGTATTAAATCCTATAATGAGACAAGTGGCTAAGCTATCAACAAAACGGCAGACGTATAATTTTGAGAAAGTTAAGTTCCGTTATAATTTTATAATGGAAATATTTATTAGGTAAATAAAAAAATTGCGCTAAATTAAAGTACTTTAAACTCAAAGCAGTTACAAACATAAGTACCTAAGTACAGATTTTTGAGGTATTTGGTTTTATAGGACCAACCTAAACAAATTCAACCCGGTTAAAGTCAATTGTATGTCGAATGTTTCGGTCTGACAAACCGTTCGAGGAGATCAAAGGTTTACATACTTATAGACACACATACATAGGCACGCGCACACATGTATACATACTGATGTAATCGTTCAAAACAGAACAGCTTATTAGGACCACGAAAAGTCAAGATTTAATTAAAATTGAGTTAAAATAAATAACGTCAGAATTTTTAATTTTTTTTTTAGGGGAAATTAAGTGATGGTTAATTGAACGGATGGTTACACGAATGTTTCTAACCTATTATTTATTTATTTATAATCATATATCAGACGATTTATCTAAAAAATGAACGTTACTCAATTATATTAATACATACGAAGATAATCTATATTATTTATTAATATTATAAATGCGAAAGTTTAAAATAGCACATAGACTATATTTTATCTCGGAAAAATTAGATAATCCCGCGGGATTCGCCAATAATTTTTATAGCACAGAGGTAAAGACTACTAAATAGTTATTTCTTTTACTAAATAATATTAATTAACACCTAGATCCCGAAATACAAACATTTACGCTCATCATATAAACGGAAAAATCTTGACGGAAATCAAAGCTGAGCCCTATTGATTGAAACGGTCACATCAGTGTACTGACTATTTGGCTAATGGGAGGTCAAAGTTTAGCTCTTACTAAACATAGAAAATGAATTTCATCGTATGTACATAAAAATTTGTACGTTTGAACGTTTGTGCGTTTGCGCGTTTGTGTGCGTTTGTGTATGTTTGTGTACGTTTTTAAGATTGTGTGTTTGTCCACGAGTCTATAAGTATGTTTCAACTTAGGGAGCAGTCTAAGTTTCATCAAAATCGGTTAAGTAGTTTTTGATTTATGAGTATAGTTGACAGATATTTGAAGTCGGTTTAATTGTTTTAAATTACTTTTATTATTAAGTGCTAAGTATCGTAAAAGGTGAAAAAATGATTGTTTGAAAAATCTCGAATTTATGTAGAAAAAACACTTTAATCAATAATTTTCGTCAACGAAAACTCTCGAACGGATTGCCCGATTTTGATGCAATTTACGGCATGGTGTGCAGTTTTTCAAGGAAAAGAGCTGATTGTTATTAGATTTTGTACTAAATCGGTATATTCATCTCGAAGCATCAGAAGATAATCTTGATCTTGTTGTAAATCCCGAACCCGATTGATTGCGTAGTCAGTCTTGATTAGCTTAAGCAACGGGGCATTTTCAAGCTGTTTTCTTATGAGGGAGTACAGTGAACCGATCATCCTACACTTGTACCGTTTTGTACCTCTGATAAGGGGCATATCCCTAAACAGATAGGTAGGGGGGCAACTATATGATTGTGCTAGACTTGGTTTATATTCGTCGAGTGTCCATATAATATATTACACACATGTGATTTTTTCGGATTGGAATTGCTTTTTTTAAATCACAATAATATGAGTTATGTCTGTTTTGTGTATTTAAATGTTCACAAATCAATCATATGGATAAATAAGTATCATCACGCCGGATCTCTTGTAGAGTAGGTGGGGTGAATTGAAAATCCTAAGATCTTTTTCGGTACGAAGGACAAATAACTCTTACGATAATCTATTAATAAAAACGCTCATAAATTTGCGTGAAAACATAACATTTCGTTTCCATTCGAGTCGAAATAGGTTCATTCTTCAGCCGATATATCTGACCGACTTGTTTGCATTGTACATGAGATGTAACCATACGCGGCTGCTGCGTTTGTTGGCAATGCTCTCTTACCTAGTCATTATACTCCCTAGTGCCAAAGAGTTGAACGGACATTACAATTATTCTTTCAACACTTATTATAAAAACCACTTTTATAAGTGCTTGCTTATGCAAATATTGCGATTTTTCATTTATTGACAAGACACAAAAAGACTTTACCCACCCACCTAGTCAAGATCTTTTTTGTATATAATAAGATAGCAAACAAGTAAACGGCTCTCCTGATGGAAAGAGACAATCATCGCCTATAGACACCAAAGATGTTAATTATCCTTGTGGCAGGGTTTTAATACCATATGCATAGGTTTATCGGCTACCCTTCAAACCGGAACTAAAAAGATTTTATTCCTATTTTCTTACCTTATAGGAGAGTGAAATTGCACTCCTTGGTAATCTGCTTCCAGCGCCTATAAAAAAGTAAGTTACTACAAAACGGATAGTAGGAGAGGCGAATGAACATCACGCTGAGGAACGCCAGATGTCGGCCCACAATATTAAGATAAAAGATTTAATACTCCGCTAATGACATTTGATGACCTGAGGTAACTTTCAATATACTGCGCTCATAGATATATGGAGGTAAAGTTACCTGCTACATAGCTGAATTGCCTGTGTTTATAACTAAATATATTATGCTTCAATTAGTGAAACAGATTAGGTGTAATATAAGTAACTTGAAGAATAGACCATCTGCCACTTTCCCAGGCAGTTCGTAAGAGCCGAACGATTGGCTGTACGAGTCAATATCCTCGTGCCTACTATATGATAGAGTCGTGGTAGAGTTCTGCATTGTCTCGCCCGGATCTAGTACTACCTCCTTACTTATTCCCGCTGCAATAGCGTCAGTGTTTGTCTGCTGTATTCCGGTTAGGATGACAAGGTTAACGGGAAATTTATGCATGTGGCTTTAAGATTCCGCCACAAGGATAGCAGCGCACCATTAACATCTTTGGTGTCTATAAGCGATGGTTGTCTCTTTCCATCAAGAATGCATGCTTGTTCGCTATCTTTTGATACAAAAAGACACTCTTTTTTTATATCATAAGATGTGCACGTATAAGAGACATCTAATATACGTCACTACGTATATTGGATGTCGTTTATACGTCCAACACACTCATTAGCAACAGCCTACCGGCCCTCCGTCCTAAGATGTTTGGGCGAGTCGTCTCGCTGCGTATTTATTTACACATGTACTCTGATGTGTTTCTAATGAGCTCCTCTGTTTCCACAACGATATAAATGCGCTGTTATATCCACTACCAGTCTTTGTGAGTTGCGGCCATCAATCCGTAATTATGATTGTACTGGTACGTTCAAATATTTGGTCAAACTTTCTTCCATTATGGCTACCGATACTATTTGAGTTTTTTGAACTTTACCACAAAACTTGTTTTCATAAGTAATTAAGAATAAACCTTGCTGTTTGCGCTTGCCTAATCAAATGTATTTGTTATTTGAGTTGTTTTGGATGGAGCTACTCGGTTTCTAGAAGCAGTTATATACGGTCTGATAAAATAAATAAATACAAATTAAAATAAATAAATATAAATACATATATAAATGAAAATTAAGATATATAAATACATTTTAAGATAATAAATACAGATTAAAATGTATAAATGCAGATTAAAATATATGAATACAGATTAAAATATACATATTAATACAGATCAAAATAAATCGAGTGTCATTACGTATTGTAGGTGTTATATTAGGTATGTACCTACTTGTATGTGCGTACTAAATATCTATATAATATATGATAGAATACCATATAATATATGATAGAAAGAGACAATCATTGCTTTAGCCTTTATACGCAGCATTAACATCTTTGCCAACACCAAAGATTTTAATGATGCGTTGCTATCCATGTGGCTGGGTCTTAATGCTACATGCATAAAGGATACTGGTGGGTTTCTTAGGAGCGTTCGGCCTGGTCACCAACATAAATAATTTCAATATTTCCTGACAGCATTATTAATTATAAAATTATGTATGATTGCCGCTTTTTCCACAAACTTGTCTGAAAATAGATATTTATCATAAGGTGATCGAAAGCGCAACCAGAAATCTAGAAAGCGCTAGCGCAACAAACAACAACAACAACATAGTTATGACAGGATCGTAAGGTCTGAAATGATTGACAGTTTGTAGTTGACAAGTGACAGTTTATTGACAGCCAAAAAAAACAATATTTGAAATATTGATTCAGTAGCCGATTATAAAAGTCTGTAAATTCAATAAAAAATATATTTCTCATTACTATAATAAATACATAAGTATAATTACATATTTAGGGATATAAGTGATAAAGGATCTACTCTCATTAAAATATAAAGTAGGTTAATTATTAATTACGTGATGAAAGTAAAATGACGTAAATCGATAAAATGCAATTAGTATCGATTATTCACATATCAGGTCAGTGGCGTAACTATACCATCTGGGGCCCGTGGCAAATTCCTTTGATGGGGATGGGGGATCAATAAAAATCCGCACGTTGTACTCTGTTTAATTTTAATAAACTTCGAGATTTTCAGCGTAGTCGTACACGCACAATGTAAAAAATATTTTTCAGCTCGCGGCCTTTTGGGCCGGGGCCCTTTTGGATCAGGGGCCCGTGGTATTATGCCACCCCTGCCACCCTATTGTTACGCCACTGTATCAGGTGCAATATTACAATTTATTTTTCTCCACTCAGACAAGTTCTATAAGAATAGTAGTGATGAAAATAGTTATAAGTAAAAATATACTTTGTTTCGTATAACTTATTTTTGTAGGAGTTCAGGCCGAAAACCGCCAGTTTCCATTACCGGCTATTATACTTTCTAAACTGAAACACAACAATGACAAGCACAGACGTTATCTCGGCGGGTATAGGTAACCAGACGCGGGCGAGACAATGCAGAACTCTGCCACGGAATAGTCACGATGGAACGATGGTGGTAACTCGCATAACCAATCGTCCGCCTCTTACGAACTGCCTAGTAAAACGGCAGACAGTCTATTCTTCAAAGGGGGCTCGGACCAATACGGGAGAAAAATCCCGTTAATTATATCAGCTGAACAAGCTTAACATTAGACCTAGAGGCAGCTTTTAAATAAACTAAATCTATATTCATTTTTATTAATAGGTATAAACTTTCGCATTTACCTGTAAATATATACTCATACCTAGTAAATGAGAAAGTTTGGGTGTTTGGATGGATGTGTGTAAATCAGTCAAGCCGAAACTACTGAACGGATTTGGATGAAATTTGGCACACAGGTAGATAACCTGTAATAGCGCATAGGATAATTTTTATCCCGTAAAAATCTCACGGGATTCATTAAAAACTTTTATAATGCAGTGGACTACACGGTGCAGCTAGTATTTTAATAAAATTTGCTTAAAAGCCCTGTCGTCGTACTAAAATACAAATTAAAAATACCTACTCAATAATTCGACAGTCATTTTAACAAACTTTTAAAGGGTCGCCTTTCAAAATAATCTCCCGAGGACAGTCGCGAGAGTTTGCCTCCATTGTGCCTGTAGCACTGTCAACACTCGACAAATACTTCCACGAACACTTTTGTCATATATCAACGTTTCAAAACTTCACACCATGGCTGACTCGGGAACACAAAGGGTTTGTTTATATTAAATACATTAATATCATTTACGTTCAACTCGAATTCCATATTTATTGATTTTATAAATTTCGACGAGGTTTAGTTTTTGTGTTGAGGATAAACATAATAATGTAGTGAATTTATAAAAGCGTGTTTCGTGAGAAACATGATCTTGCAAACGCTAATTCAACTACATATTTCCTAAAAATAAAAATAACTATAAATATTTTTTATACTTTCCCGATTTGATTTGGACCGCCTTGAAGAATAAACTATCTAACATTATACTAGGCATTTCGTAAAAGGTGAAAGGCTAAATACTTCGGATCGAAATGCGGAACTCTACCTAGTGACTACTAGGTGGTAGGGTTCCGGGTTAAATATTACTGCTTTACCTATTTCTGCCACGGCGGTGTCGATTCTTGCTAGTAGACTAAATATGTTAAAAACTCCAAATACTAATTTCACGAGGTTATTGTCATGCGGGATTGCTATATTAACAATAAATGCCCGGCGATCCATTCGATCTATCAACACGATATCAGGCTTATTATTATTATTATCAACTTTCAATTTTAATATTATAAGTACAAAAAAATTCAATATGATAAGTCTGTACTCTTTTACCAGTCGACCCGTATTTTTCTAATTCCCGCTACGTATGTACTTAAGGAAGTTACTGATTGTGCCCTAAGTTTCGAAAATCGAGTTTACACCAGATCACCACGTTTTGAGGTCCTAGAAACCTTTTCTGACTATTTTCGCGATGACATCAGTATGTCTGTGTGTGTGTATGTGTAGTATGTGGTGTGTGTGTGTGTGTGTGTGTATGTGTGTGTGTGAGTGTGTGTACGTGTGCGTGTGCGCGCGCGCGCGTGTGTGTGTGTAAATATCTCATAACTTTTAAACGGCTTGACCATGGTATTCGATTGGATTCTACTCAATTTAGACTTCCAGAAAATTTGAACCGATTCGAATGAGAAAAATTGAGATATTTTGAAAAAACCTCAAAAACATGATTGGCGATATTATAGATTTTTAATAATGTAGCTTATAAAGAAGGTTAAATAAATTCTAAAATAATATTGCGCGAGCGAAGCCGCGGGTAATAGGTAGTTCCTTTTATAAAGTAGAAAACCGCATCATAATCCGTTTCTAGAGAACCAGCTTCCAAAGAGGTTCACCTGTTTAATAGTAACAGTGCTACACACACACACTCTCACATACACACACATAGTGGTCAAACTTATAACACTCCTTTTTGCATCGGGGATTAAAAAGTAGAAATGTGTGGTCTTTTCAGCGGATTTCGGCCTAAACTCCAGATATTGTTATATATTTGATTATTTGATTAGGGTGTCAGATTGTCTATCTGAAAGGGTGTGCAAATGTAACTGACATGAGATATGTTTATAGTAATACGGCGAGCACAGGCCCTTAATTCACATGACAAAACGTCAATCGAGTTGAAGCACTTACGGCCGATTTCCGAAACGCAAATTAATTTTAACAAGCAATTAATCTGTGTTTAACAGATCAATCGCTTGTAAAAATTATGCTAAGCAAAGATTGCTTGTTAAAATTAATCCGCGTTTCGGAAATCGGCTCTTACACACATAAACACGATACTAGGTCGCGTCGTGCTGTGATGTACATAATATGTAAAAAAATATGTAAGAGCCCTAAACGCTTCGACTCGATTGACATTTTATTATCAATCGGGCCCCAGCGTGGACCCGTTAGTACTCCGTCAACTCGGTAATATTGTGTGACAAAAGATTCGAACTTATCAACATTTTGCTAAACTAAGGACGTCAATGCCAAGCGATGGCAGCACTGCATTCATAAGACATTGGCACTTGACAGCATCCTTAATGAAAGTCTACGCACATTACAAAAACGCTTGTTAGTATTGGAAATCGAACCTGAGCCCCATATATTGCGTAATCAGCGTCGCTATTTGTTCGACCAATGGAGCGGTTAAAACGTTGTTGTACATAATCCAAAGATGGATCATGCCTTGTTGAGTTACAGATTGTTGATCTCTGGATAAAACATGACCGTGTTTAACAAAATAACAACGCTGTCATAGAGACCTCTTAGATAATTTAAACCTTGACGTTGAGTATATATTATCATGGAACGTGTGTAACCCATTTTTAGGCCTGTTTTCGATATGGCGATACTTTTCGCATAACGACCCTTCACCACTTGGCAGCACACGAGCTCAGCGATGTGTGAAATTAGAAATAAATATATATGTACAAGAATAACTTTAAGAACTGAATATTTTATTGAATTAGACAAAAAATAGGTTTTATTCAATGTATCATATTTTTTTCTAATAAATAAACAATTATTTATTACATATCTTTTAATTTAAAATAGTTTCACACCTACGAGGCTAACGAGGCCTCCAAAAACGAACGCCTTAACTTTTTTTATAAGAGAAGATAAGTTGGTAGCTTTTAAATGGAAAAAGAAAAACCATCGTCGAGAGAACCTGAACATGTCAATAAATAAATACATATTCACGGGACAAATTACACTTATTGCTCTAACTAACACCAAAGTAAGCAAATTATTTGATTGTGTTATGAGTGTTAGTCAACGATACTAATACATAGAAATACATATATAAATACCTTTACATACATAATAAACACCCAAACCCGGAAATGCAAACATTTATGCTCATCACACAAATGCTTGTCCCCGTCGGGGATCGAACTCGAGCCCCGTCGATTACATAGTCAGTGTCGCTTACCACTCGATCAACGGAGCGGTAAATGGTAATGGAGCATTATTATCCATATTGCAAGAATATAATGTTACTACTTAACGATGTTTTTAATTGTTAGTTTGTACTACACTTGACAATAAACACCGACGCTTAACAATAAACACCAACGTTTAACAACAAATACTTACGATGTTTTAAGACTGTATACCTGTGACTTGTCATATTGTAATGTCAAATTGCATTGACATGCCAATCCAGCTTTTTAATTACAAACATTTTGTCTACAGTTGTATTCTCACTACAAATCAGGTTGCGTAATGTTTTTTATTAATTCATCGTAAAATATTGTTAGTTTACGATGTTTTTATTAAGATGAATTCCACGAATGATTTACAATTTTTATTAATTGGTGTCTAACAAAAGAATTTATTTATCGCTTAAACCCATAATTATAACCGAAAATACAGTGTGTTATTTTTTTATTATTTTTGTGTTATAGCACTCATCACTTGAAAAAACTCGAAAAACTTTAAAAACAAGAAAGAAAAATATCGACACGCAGGGATTGAACCTGCGACCGGCTCTCTAAAGTGGGATGAGTGCTATAACACAAAAATAATAAAAAATACGAAAGTACTGATTAAACATTATAAATATGAATTTCATCTGTAACGATGAACTCTTTTAACTAGTTATACGTATGTATATCTAGCGATCAGTACAATCGACGTAATCGATCATATAGCAAAGAAGAATTTCGCATCGTCAAACCTGTCGACACTAGCTCAGTAGAAGAGCGTCCCGGCTTTGGGGAGACGGTCGCAAGGTCAATCTCTGCGCGTCGATATTTTTCTTTGCTGTTTTTAAAGTTTTTCCAATACAGTGTGTTGTTTATTATTTGTACATCTCAAGAATAAACATCAACGCGAACCAATCGATGTCATGTTAATCGAACGATGCTGTCTACCTAGTTTCGAAATGTGACGAGTTACAGATTAAGGATTAGGTCATTAAGTATAAGACTTTGTTAATTTGTTATGTTAATTACTGGAAATTTACAGTTATACGTAGGGCAACTATAAGTTTTGTGTAACTTAAAAAAACAACATGTTATAACCAAAATATTATATTTATTGCTTTTCAAAATAATCTCCTTTATATTATAAACATTTTTTCATGCGATCGAACCATTTTTTAAAACAGGAGGACTACAGATTTAAAGGCATGTTTTCTACGTGCTGATTGAACGCTATTACTGCCTCTTCGGAGTTGGTAAAAGTAAAACCTCTCATCAAATCTTTGATTTTGGGGAAAATACAGAAATCACAGGGTGCTAGGACGGGGCTATGCGCAGGATGAGTGACGAGATGTACTTTTTCGGAAGCTAAAAATGACTTTGTTTTGTTGGCCATGTGTCAAGAAGCGTTATCATGGTGTAGAAGAATGCGGATTTTGGGTCGTCTTTCGCGAACTTTTTCTAACACTCTTTCTCACTCTTTGATTTTTAAGTAGAATTGTACAGATGGGACCCGTAGCTGAGAAAAAAACGCGATCAACGTTTCTCACCTATCTCACTTTTGTTGGTCTGTTTTCATTTTCAAACACCCATTTACAAGATTGCTGTTTTTTTTCGGGTTCAAAACAATAAATCCACGTTTCTTCTCCTGTGACAATGTCATAAACAGCATTAGAATGTCCGTGGTCATACTTCAGTAGCATCTGTGAGCACCATACCACGCGAGCCCGCTTCTGCTACGCTGTCAGTTCATGAGGGATCCAATGACAACAAGATTCCGAACTTTCAATTCTTCGTCTAAAATTTTCTGAATTTGGCTCATACCAATCCCCAATAGCCCTCGAATTGTCCCATAGGTAATCCGGGGGTTTTCTTCAATTAACCGCTTAACAGTAACCACATTATTTTCGTTGACGGCAGTTGAAGCCCGCCCTACACGAAATTCGTCATGTAAAGAAACTCGACCTCTCTCAAATTCAGCAAACCATCGCCTCAGGGTGCTCAAACAAGGTGCTTCTCTCCCAAAAGCATTTTGAAGACGAGCGGCACAATCTTGCGGAGAAAGAGAACTTTTAAAATCATAAAAAAACCTCGCTCTAAAATCTTTTCGACTTAATTCCATTTTCGGTGCGTACGTAGGTACGTACCGTACGTAGGTACGCAACGAAAATGGAATTAACTTTGATGTGTGATAAAAAAAATTAACAAATCATTTCCCGCCAATTGTTTTTTTAATTATTAACAAGGTTGCAACGTTTTAAAAATATAACATTCGAAATTCAAATAGTTCCGATTAGCTAGAAGTGCAAAACTTAGTGTGCCCCATGTAGTAATAAGCTCAACCTTTGTTTAATTTTACTTTAACTAAAACAATAAATGTTGTTTATAGACACAAAGAGGTTTCGTATTAAATAAATTATGATAAGAATATTATAGTTGCAGACGTCAAAGCAACAGAAATCTGCTCTATAATACTGCACCAGTCGAATAACACAGCAACATCGCACATGTCTAACACCCAGTAGTCACATACATAACCTTTGCTAGCTTTTTATGATCTGCATGTCAGGAAGGTACCTAAATAGTCTATTATTTAAATGGGAGCTGGCCTGTTGGATTAATTTCCATATATGTAGATATTTTTTCTGTTTTGAATTATTACGTACACTCTACGGTAAGATATGCTCTAACACCGTTTTATTCGGCCATCTTGGTGGTCCGCGTTTTTGATAAACACTTATGTGGTCATTCGGAAATGTATTACGTATATTGATGTTGTAAGTACAGTTTTTGTGTGTGTTTGGAATTAAAATAT
Organism: Apodemia mormo; assembly: GCA_036924255.1. NCBI lineage: Eukaryota > Metazoa > Arthropoda > Insecta > Lepidoptera > Riodinidae > Apodemia > Apodemia mormo. Next base: position 11,077,535 of record JAUPFN010000014.1, on the reverse strand, counting down.
ATTTCAACAAAACGCTTATCTGAATAAATATTGAATCTATATAATTTGAGCATGAATATGCAATTAGTCAGTTTTTATATAAATAACTAGTAGTTTACATTCTTAAACTTTCGCGGTTTTTTATACAAGGATTTTATTATATGTTCAAAACTGATTTAATACGTATAGATTTCACATTTTCCCCCATGTTTTAACGCGTTTACATTTTGACACGGGAGAACTTAGTGGTCCAGGTAGTTTTTAGCTTTTAGTTTAAAAAAGTATCATTACGCCCGGTTATCTTGCGGGATAGGCAGAGTAAATCAAACGTCTATAGATTATTCGGTCCACGACGATTCATCGGTTTGTCGTTTGGCGAGGTGAGTGATAATCCCCATCACTGCATTTTACCGACCTAATAACGTCTATCAGTCATTTGTAGCGATAACAAAGGCTTTACGTGCTCACCCGAGGAGCGGGAGTGGTAGCACAACACTTGCCAGACTCCAACCTGTATTGAGATTTTAGATTTTCGAGTAAAACCTCAAATAAACCTCAATAACACTTTTGGTCGACCCAGGGATCGAACCCAGGAGCTGATAATCTTAGACGAAAAAGATAATTCCTAGACCATGAGGCAGTCAAAAAAAATGGATTTTTATTATTAAATGCGGGTAACCGAGTTTCTATCGCTCAAGGCGTTAAAAAGTTATGAGAGGTTTATATACACACATACATACAGGTACTGACGTCATTGTAAAAATAGTAAAAACAGCTCCTTATGACTTTAAGACGTCGAGATTTTTTTATATTATAAGATAGCAAACGAGCAAATGGGTTTTCTGATGGAAAGAGTCAACCATTGCCTATAGACACCAAATGTTAATAGTGTTATCATATAGCGCGGTCTAATGCCACATACATAAGTTAACCGGCTAACTTACCCTCCAAACCGGAATACGAGAGTGACAAGCACTGACGCTATTGCGGCGGGAATAGATAAGGTGGTACAAGACCAGGGCAAGACAATGCATAACTCTACCACCTAGTAGTCACGATGTTAGTGACTCGTATTGCCAACCGGTCGCCTTTTACGACTTGCCTGACAGAACGGCAGTTGGCCTATTCTTCAAAAGAGCCCGAGACCAACACGAGGAATAATTTCATATAAATTACAAAATTGGGGTTAGACCAGAAACTTCCCGATTTTTAAAAACATTATTTATTTAACGTGAAGGTAAATATTCCTTCACTTGAAACTTTCCATGCCAAAGCTTTTTGGAAAAATCGTGTGATTGAAATTCTTTAATTTCTGTCTTCTCCACGTAAGCAATATAATCAGTGTAATTTTGGAGAATTATTCAGGTGCGGGAAACTTTACATTATGCTACGAATTTGCGTAGCACGTTACACATCGTCACTATTTAGACATCAACGCCGCAAATTAATCGTAGAGCCCTTTTAATAAATATGTACGATATTGTACAACAGGATACGATATAGAATGTTAATTACGCTTATAGACTAAATAAATACTATTAGACACGGTGTTAGGCACAATGCTAGGCGAGGAACGACTACACGTTCCTTTGAGTATTATTAATACTCAAAGACACGTTCACATATGAATACATGTCATGCGCATATAAAAAAAGTTCCCAAGTGTCAAAGTCTTGTAAATGTTGTGAAAAAATAGAAATATGTCATGTTGTGCTACTTTATCGTACCGAATATGAAGCTAAGGTTTAAGAACTCCCTCGATTTTATTTCATGAGCGAGTACTCATCTATATTACTAATTAATTAATTAATAATATAATAAATGTGAAAGTTTGGATGTTTGGATGGATAGATGGATGTTTGTTACTCATTTTAATGAAATTTAAATCCGTTCAGTTGATGTCCTGGATCCTGTCCTGGCATAAAGGTAGATGATGTCCTGGAATAGCACACATGCTATTTTTATCCCGAAAAAATAAAGGTAATCCCGCCGGATTCGCCAAAAACTTTTATAATGCAGGGAGCTGCACGCTGCAGCTAGTAACTATAATATATTTCTGGGTGTAAATGCAAACTACCCTAACAATCTAAGGAATCATTATGAAAGGCGTAACTAATTTAAGCCGTGTGTACGCCGCTAGTTTTTAGGCTTCCGGGCTGCTACTAAAAATGTTCTAAACAGAATATCTAAAAACGTATAAAGCCAATTTGGACAACGTCTCCAATTAAATATTAACAAAAAAGTTTCCTTTAAAGAGTAAACTTTAAAAGATCAATATTCATAACAGGATAACCCTTACCATTTAGGGGTATAAACATAGATAGTAGCCGATCATCGAGTATGTAACCAGAAGAGTGGCTATGTCGTTTTTTGTTAAAAAACAAATTCCGCCAAAACCTTCGGAAAACTGTAATGCTCTGATTGGTCGACCTTGAGTCGACCAATCAGAGCATTACAGTTGTAATGCTCTGATTGGTCGACTCAAGGTTAATGTGATAATGACGCAGCAATAGTAAACGCGTATTGAATAAAATGAGATAGCTGTATATAGGTTACAACTAGGCAAGAGCAAGACGCATAAACAAGTGTCCTGTTTCGTGTTATCTGTCCAGTTTAATTTGAGCCATAATTATATGAAAGTAAATTAAAATAAAATCAATGTTTATTGATGCCGATGAAAAGTGATTCCGTCTGTTTTATATTTCGACGTTTTGCTGCTTTTTACACACCATCTAATAGAACAACACGACATTATGCGGTATAATATACCAAACTTTGAATATTTTCGAGAGTATCGGGGACGTACACACAGGTCACTGTTGGTGCGTTACTGCTTTAGTGCGAGCGTGAATTGCTATTTATCAGTGGCAAAAAACTGATCAGTTTCGGAATTAGATGGCTCATGTTGCTACTCTATTAGGTTACATGCTCGATGTAGCCTATTCTCAGACCTACCGAATATGCATATAAAATTTCATAAAAATCGGTCAAGCCGTTTCGGAGGAGGATGGTAACTAACATTGTGACACGAGAATCTATACTTATTTTTTTATTTATCTATACTAATATTATAAAATTGTAGAGTTTGTTTGTTTGTTTCGACCAACGACCAACAGGATCGGAGTATCAAGGAAAAATGTCGTCAAAATGCTTTTTTTTTCTCCTTTTGACAGCTTTCCTTGCATGTGCTGCGTCAACGATTAAAGTTACGCGAAAATCATGTATGACTGAATTGTTCAGCTTATAAATTTGTAAAATAAAATCCACGATAGTGTTCATCTATCTATCAGGGTTCACATTTTATGACCCTTTTTATGGTAATCAAAATTGTTCTAAAATAATGCATTATTTGCGACGGTGTTTTCATTAACATGGTAATTTTTATCTAAATAAATTAGTTATTCATCATAAGTATTTAATTTTGAATGAAATCGCCCTTTACTTCATTTGATTTCCACCAATAACTTAAGAAGTATTACAGTTTTAAGATATAATATTATTATCATGCACCGCGCGAGGCGCACGTGTGAGTAGCGAGGTAGCCTGCCCTGCGCATATAAGTTCCGATTACACTTTGATTAGTGCGTGTTCGAGTCGTTGATTAGTGCGAGTGGATTAGTAATCAGCGTCTTTTCACTTTGTTACACTGATTACTAATCACTCGCACTATAATAATCAACGGTTGTATTCATGTCGAAGTAGAAAACAAAGACTACCAGTGGATGTATCAAAGGGCAATATTGGCGGTTAGAAATAGTGGTGTTGACGAAATTAATAACAGAATACTAAGTAAACTTCCAGGAGATAGCGTAAACTATACATCGATTGACATCCCAGCAGTTACCCAACGTTCCTTTATTACTCATGTTCCCTTGCCATTTTTAGGGTTCCGTACCTAAAAGGTAAAACGTGACCCTATTACTAAGCCGCCGCTGTCTGTTTGTCCGTCTGTCTATCACCAGGCTGTATCTCACAAACCGTTATAGCTAGAAAGCTGAAATTTTCACAAATTATGTATTTCCGTTGTCACTATAACAACAAATACTAAAAATAAAAATAATGAAAATATTAAGAGGGGAACCCCAAACACTGAAAGTGATTTTTTTCGTTTTTTTTTGCTCAATATTAATAACGGTAACAGTTAGACGCTTAAAATTTTTATAGATTATTTAGTTGTATATTACTATAAAATTAATAATTAAATAGAAATAAAGTAAATATTAAAGAGAGCTCCCATATGTAATTTTTAAGCAATTTTTTACTCGATCTTAATAAACAGGTAGAAACTTCAGTAGAATATTGTTAACAAAAAGTAAGTATTTGGAAATACATTAACTATAAAAATAAATACCTAATACATCAAATAAATATTTAAGTATACTAGTTCACATTTTATGGCCCTCTTTATGGTAATCAAAATTGTTCTAAAATAATGCATTATTTGCGACGGTGTTTTAATAAGCATGGTATTAATCTTCATCTAAATAAATTAGTAATTAATCACAAGTATTTTATTTTGAATGAAATCGCCCTTTGCTTCATTTGATTTCAACTATTATCATCAAGCACCGCGCGAGGCGTGCGTGCGTGGGGAGATTGCATGGTAGCGAGGTCAGATGGTAGCCACTAGCCAGCTCTGCGAGATAGCATGCCGAACAAGGGCAGATCCAGGTGGGGAGGGGTCATGACTCCCCCTCCCCCTATTTGGCCTAAACTCATATCATGACAACTTTTTTTGAGATTTAGGTACATATTAAGTTCTAAGCCTGCCTGCCTTGAGGTATAGGCGTAGCCTATTCGACTCAGATCATGAGGTCCCGGGTTCGATTCCCGGGTGGGGCAAAAATGTTTTTTAGAACCTGAAAATCATCGTTAGCGATATTTCGCATGCGAAATTATTGCGATTTTTTTTCTTTAAGCGGAAGTCTAGATACAGAAATAAGGATTAGAACCTATCTTGACTGAACCTCAAATATGTGCCCCTTGCTTGACCCGAAGGCTAGATCCGCCCTTAATGTCGCATATAGTCGAAGTAGAAAACAAATACTACCAGTGGATGTGTGAAAGGGCAATATTGGCGGCAAATATAGAAATAGCAGTGTTGACGAAATTAATGACAAAATACTGAGTAAACTTCCAGGAGATAGCGTAAAATATACATCGAAGGATACCCCAGTAATGTTACCCAACGTTCTTTTATTACTCATGTTCCCGTGCTATTTTTAAATTCCCGCTACATATGTCGATAAGAAAGTTACTGTTTTGCCCTGATTACCGTGTGTGTATGTGTGTATGTAAACATAACTTTTAAACGGCTGGACCGATCGAAACGCGCAAAATTGATGTTTGAACTGAAATTATCTATGCTTATAGTTTTTATTCTTCAGTTTACAATATCTAATTTAGCGGGAAGTTTTAGTGACGACCCACAGGATCAACCGTTTATATATATTTTTTGCTATAATTTCAGTCTTACTGATCTCGATTGTAGTGGGATAACTATATGATAGGCTTTGTTACACTCTTACCGTAAATATTAAAAAAACATGATCAAACTTCAAATGAATGTACCTACAACATAGCAGACAGGTACAAACTCTCCTGGTTTTAATTAGCACTATAGGTATGATTGTTTGTTTCAATAGTTTTCAAATGGTTCGTGGATTTATTAAAGAAAGTTACAGTTCCTCTCCAATGGTATTATAGGTCCCTATGACCCCTCTTATGTGGCACAGACGAAGTTGCGCGGGTCAGCTAGTTTTATATATGAGATTATAAATGCAAAAGTTTGGAAGTTTGGATGGATGGATGTTTGTTACTCGGAACGAATGGATCGGAAAACGGATTTAAATGAAATTTGGCACACGGATAGATGATGACCTAGAATAACACATAGACTACTTTTTATCCCGAAAAATTAGGTAATCCCGCGGGATTTACCAAACACTTTTATAACGCAGCGGGCTGCGCGCTGCAGCTAGAATTATAAATACGAAAGTCTATCTATCTGTCTGTTACGCTTTCATGGCTAAACCGCAGAACCGTTGAAACGAAAGTTGGCATGAAGATAGTTTAAATTTCGGGGTCTAAATAGAGTAATTCTTTTTCAAGAATTAACCCTTAGAATGCTGAAAGTTTTTACGAAAACTATATGGACGACATTTCAATGTAGCATGTCGTCCGAGTTAAAAAAAAACTATCACCGCAAAAACAAAAATCGATGTCTTCACAGAAAAATGATCTTGTGGATTACATCTATAATTAAAAACCGATGACTTTTTATCAATTTGTATGAATATTATGTTATTGTTACGTGATTCTCAATAAAACACCACTTATATTAAAAACTTGTATTTACGACTTTTACGATTGTTGTATTTACGATTTACACAATACAATACGTAAATACACTGATTAACACTATAAAACACTCACTATACTAACACTAGAATTAACCGACTACACTGTTTTTTTCAAGTATCGCTGTCCAATCGCTGTATAAAACTGATACTCTATTCGTCAACACATCGCTATACCCAGGGTTAAGTTCGGCATTATTCCCGAACGTAGCGAAATTATTGCATAAACAATGCTAATTCTAAAAAAATACTGTACACGCTATTTTGACCCTTATGCCTTAAGCGATAAGGATTATGGCATAACTATTCGGATAATGGCGGCTATTTGTTTATCAATAGAAGTAGCTACCTCTTTCTTTTATTTCTAGATCTCTCCAGCGCTCCAACTCTTTACGTTTCTAGATTATTCGCAACATTATAAACACTTGTACTGTTTTACTTAGTTTTTATAACATATCAATACAAATTAACATGGAGTTTTACCAAGTGTCAACGATATTCAGTGTTCTTAATTTTTATCGACTCAGTCTTTCATTGATCAAGTACGAGCTGAGATAACCTCTGGGTTCACGGACGTCCGCGACCCCCTTGTAGTGTCTAGACCTAGGGAACCGCGATCAACACTTTGAAAAACACTGGGTTATTCAGTTACTTAATAACAAATATATCGTGAATTGGAAAACAGTGCAAATGTTTTGATTTCAAGATATCTTATTCATTGAAAATAGCGAATGGAGTACAAGTGTTTTTATATTAATAAGTAACACTATTAACGTGGCTACTAGGTGGTAGAGTTCAGCATTGTTTCGTCCGGGTCTGGTACCACCGCCTTACCTATTCCTGCTGCAATAGCATCAGTGCTTGTCACTGTCGTGTACTGGCTTGGAGGGTAAGGTAGCCGGTAAATTTATGCATGTGGCATTAGACGTGGCCACAAGATAGCAACGCACCATTAACAACTTTGGTGTCTATAGGCGATAGTTGACTCTTGCCATCAGGAGACCCATCTGGTTGTTTGCTATCTTATGATATATATAAAAAACGCTGTCAACATTTACAGTTACCCATACTTTCCCGTCTTTCACGTCACCGATTCAACGTCGCCCCTCGTAATCAGCATCTGTTTCCTCTGCTCTACAATTAAATGTGTCCACGCGACCGACTCTCAATGCGCGACTCCTGCCCACACAATCGGCATTCACATTATGGGAATAGCATTGCGATCTGTGTTCGCTCCGATGTTTTTGTTCCGGGATCGTTGAATTGTAAACGCGTGACGGATTTTGTATTTACTCCCAATTACTTAAATATTGTGATTTGTTACATTATTCAGATAGCAATTGATGAATATTACTTTAAAATTTATTATGAACTAGCTGTACCCACTAGTTCGTCCGCGTGAAAATATTTCTAAAATAAAAGTAGCCCAAGTTACTCCTTATTACATCAGCTATATTCTAGTGAAAATCCGTCAAAATCGGTCCAGCCGTTTTGAACATTAGCCGGAACAAACAGACCGATAGAAGAGAAAAATGGTAAAAAATGTTATTTTTGTACATGTACCGTGTATACATCCATACGCATTTAGTAAAAAGCGGTTATTTTAACATTACAAACAGACATTCCAATTTATTTATTTATATATAATTTATTTATAGTATCCACAGTTTCTGTAAAACGAATTCTCTCTAAAGCCAACTATTGTATTCTGGTTGTTTTAAACATATTTTCAGCTAATCTTTATTAATATTATAAATGCGAAAGTTTGGATGTTTGGATGGATGTTTGTTACTCAATCACGCAAAAACTACTGAACAGATTTAAATGAAATTTGGCGCACAGATAAATGATGACCTGGAATAGCACATAGGCTCATAAGATCAGAAAAATTAGGTGATCCTGCGGGATTCACAAAAACTTTTATAATGCAGCGGGCTGCACGCTGCACCTAGTATAATATATTTTGTTTTGACGTCGGTAAGAGTAATGTCGAGTAGGTACTCGAATAATCGAACTATGTTGAATAAATATTATTTTATTTTGATTTGTCTTTGTCTTTGGTCGTGTTTTAATACCAGTGAGAATATTTTAAATCTAGATACATTTAAATAAAATAATTTAAACGCATTAAAATGGAACAAATGGATTATTTCCAAATAATTTGCTTACTTTGTACTTAGATCAGTAAGTGTAGTTTGTCCCGTGAATATTTATTTATATTTATATTTCCTATCACCGGTATCTCTCGATTTCTGGATTAGGTCTTCACAATTTTATGTAGGACCAAACGAGAAGTAACAATGCTAACAGGAGAGTCGTTTGCTTGTATGCGATCTTATGTACATAAAAAATAGTTTACAAAAACTTATAAATGAATCAGAATAAATATTCCATTCAAATTGCCGATACTTGAACCTAGGTTATAACCGCTCGTGCATGAAACAGAACGCAGGATTATTCGTGTTTCTGGATTTATTTAAAACTCTATACAAAGTGCACTTGGCACAATCAATTTATTTTTATACACGGCTTTTACCAGTATATTTTAACATAACGCTATAATAAAAAAAAATCACTAAAAATGGGAAAAAATGACCAACTAATTAGTTGTTATTTTTTTACGTCGTATTATATAATATACGTACAAAGTCGCTTTTGCTGTATGTTCGCTTAGATTTTTTAAACATTTTCATGGATAAACAAAGTGATTCCCCTCGAGGAAATGTTTCGGTCAAAAATTTCAAAGATTTTTATAGCATATTATTAAAAATCATGCACCATGTAAGGGTCGGTAGGTATACTAAGAAATTAAGAAAACATACCATATTTTCGTTCTAGTCATGATCTCTCTTAAACCAGCCGTTTATTTATGCGGTATGTGGCGCTTAATACATTGCTTATTTGTGTATTTGCTTAAATTTTACCATTTATTTAAAAAAAACACTGTAGAGTATTAAAATAAATAAAATAATACAAAGTAAGGCAAAAAATATCATAAAAAATAAAAGTTTCCCACGCTAATATACGCAAAATTACACACTGTATCTATATAAAAAAAATAATTCTGTCTCATTGACTCGCGTATAACGTCCAGCCTAAACTCCTGGACAAAAAAGCCTGACTTTTTATGGTTGTTGTAAAAAATTCCCACACAAATATACGACTATTTTTATCTTAGAATCATGGTCCAAACCCGATCGAAATTTCGTCCCATCTCTAACACGCTGAAAATAAAAATAACCTGACCCACTGACTCACGTATAACGCCCAGCCCACTAAGCCCTTCGACCAAGAAGGCTCAATTTTTATAGGTGTTGTTCTTATCACAGAAACCATATATAGGTTCTTATTATGTAGACAGGAAATAAAAATGGATTTTTTTTTCCTTGTCTACAAAAAATCGTTCATATTTCGTAATATTGTATGAAATTTGGAAACTAAAATTTGGAATTGTTAGCTTGAATATTTGCCAATGACGTGTATAATATTATTATTCACGTCATTGATATTTGCTGAGCTTCTGTCACTAGCTCCATAGTGACCAAAGAGTCACATTGACTAAGAATCTTCTATAAGTAGCTGGGCACTATAAAACCTTCATTTAATTTGTGTCAAAGTCAAAACTCATAAACAATGAAGTTTTAACCGGGACAATAGGACGTAAGCATTGATATATATTTGATCAGTGTAAAAGAAACCAATCATATAATGCATGTCTAAAAGTATAGTTACACAAGAAGTTACAGACACGCCATTTTTGTCATAATAAAAAAAAACGCCCAGCGTGTATACCGGGAAAATACATATCACTTGAAAATTGTTTGTAGCAAATATTTTATATATTTTATATTGGCTGTAATTAAAATTATTGTATTTTTCTAAACATCGTACGCTTAGGATTGAAGATTGAAAAGGTCATGAAATTATGGTACTGCAGTCCACACACCACACACCACCTTACAGTAGTCCTTGGTATTTGTTACTTTTTGTTATTTAAATTCATAAAACAATTTTTTTAAATAATTAATTGTTACTGCAACAAATCGCGATTGCCTACTTGTTATAACACACGTACCTAGCTACCATTACAATTAATAAATTACTGTATGTAATTTCATACAATTACAGTGGATCAATTGTTAGATGCTTTTGTGAATAATAATAATTTATAATTTTTTAATTTGTACTTGTCTTTACAATTTAAATTTGGGCAGGACTGCTTAGTGTAGATTGGCATAAACTGTATTAAAAATATCGCTTATTTTTTAATACAGTTTATGCCATTTGTAATTTGCCATTAATAAAAGACATGGTGATTTGATTTTTACACTAGAAAAAAAAAACGTTCGATGCTTCAAGACATACCAATATTTCCGCTATTTTTCTAAAAACTATTACGTATTTTTCACCACTTTGGTCGTCTTAGTTAGTTTGAAAAAAATGTGCAACATTCATTTTTAACCTTTGAGGGAGTCTGTAAGTTTTAGATAATGAGATTCCAGTTTAAATTTTAGAATCAAATGTAGAGTTATGGGGTTTGTTATCTAGAAAAAACAGGAGCTGTCCAAAGTCTAATGGTGGTGTATTAATTTCCCATGCCCCGAAAGAACACTTTATGCTCCCGGTTATCATAACGGGCAAGGAATCATAAAGCGACTTTTGCATTTCTAATATTATTTATTTATTCAAGTCTTTATTGTATACAAAAAATGACATAACAGAAAATAATACACAAAAACATTACAAAAGGCGAGCTAATCTGTAATAACTTAAAAGTTAACCCACGACATTGACATACAATACTAAAAGAGAACAAGTAGACAGTGTACAATATTAATTAAAACAAAAAACTAACTCTAAATTAAATATGTATAATGTATACATAAATAAATAAATCAACAGATAGTGTAGTTTCATCGATGCTAATTCTAACTTGCAAATAATCAAAATAAAGATTGAACTTTGTCTCATTTGTTTCTTCAAAGAGGAGAGTGAAGTACTGTTACGGATGTGATGCTGGAGCGAGTTCCAGAGTCTTATAGCAGTGATAGTAAAAAAGTGAGAAAAAATTCTGGAATTGGGCAAGGGAATACGACAATACGTATAAAGATGAAAACAGACGGACGACATGGAGAACTAGGTGGACTTGTATAAGTATGGATTAAGTAAGTCGTCGTCTGTGGCCTTGTGGTCCGGTGTCAGTGTTGACCACATAAGGTCCCGATTTCGATTCCCGAGTCGGGCAACTCAAAAATGTATTTTTTCGTTTCTGATATAAAAAAAACGTAGCTCGGGATTGGAAAGTGCCTGGTTGGGAATAGGCTTGCCACTTGTCACATTGTGGAACTAACATTTTTGGCTAACCGTGGCTGCACTATTATACTTCTGCCTACCTCTCCGCAGATACGGGCGTAAAGATACTTTGGATTGAATGAGTACATAATAATTAGGGGTTAATAAATTTGATAGGTAATTAACTTGTAAACGGTTTTAACAATTTTCTGACATCTGCCCATATCGTATAGCCGTTTCCCGTGAACCCTCAGCCGTGAAGTGCGAATCTGCGGGCGGTCGCCTCTCCACACCTCTTCAATCCTGTTTGTTTTGCTGGTGTTTGAATTGTACACCCAACACAACGAATTACATTTCCATATAATTTTCAACCTTATAGTTTAGTTGATAAATATGAATATTGTCTACTTTTTATAGTAAATTGGTAGCTGTGTTGCTAGGTGTATCCGTGCCCTGTTTTCTCAAGTGTTGACCAGGAATATTGTGCAATGACGCCTCTAATATGCCTTTTCATATTAAGTTACTTTGGGGTATTGTGACAACATTTATAATAAGAGTGTGAAGCTCTTGAATTGGGGTCATTTTGTATTGGGACATGTCCTATTTAATGTATTTACGATAATCAAAATTTATCATTACTAAAAGATATTTTCTGAGATCATGAGAACCACAGATAGATAGATAGACACCTTACCCTTCAAACCGGAATATGACAGTGAAAAGCATTGACGCTATTGCGTCAGGAATAGGTAAACAGGTGGAACCAAAACCTGGGCGAGAGGTTACAGTATTTTACCAATCAGGAATCACAATGGTAATAACATGCATTAGCCAATCGTTCACCTTTTACAACCTGCCTGATAGATGTTCCATTTTTCAAAAGTGACCCGGACCATCTATACATATAATAAAATCGTAAGAAAGTCAATGTATGTCCGGGGTAAACTTAAAAAGTACTGCATGGATTTACTTCAAATTTTGCATGAACATTACTGACAGGTCGGGTCAACGTATAGGCTACATATTATCATGCTGTCGCCTACGGGGGAGGAGCTGTACGAAGTAAACGAAGTCCGCGCGAACGAAGTCGCAGGCAACAGTTAGTTATGAAATAATGTAGGATCGCTGGAAATAAGCGACATTTGTTATCATTTTACTGGCTTCATAACGACTATCACTTGTTTATTTATATAACCGGGACAACATTGAGTGCTCATCCCAGACACCAGGAAAAACCCAAAAAATCTTAATAATAATTTTGCCCGATCCTGAAATCGAATCTGGAATCTCATGATCTGAGCTAAACAGGCTAATCACTAGACCACGGGGCAGTCAAATTTCATTTATCAAGGTTAAATAGATGATCGATTTAGGAAAATTTTTGTCTGTTATGCTTACATTCCTAACCAGAATTAACACGTATGTGTGATTAACAATGTAGTATTTTAGCGGTTAGGCTACGTAAAGTCTCTCATAAATCGCAGTGTAGGTACTAGGTGGTAGAGTTTTGTAATCTCTCTACTGGGTTTGGTACCACCGCTTTAAATGTTCCTCCCGCAATAGCATCATTGCTTGTCATTGTCATGTACCGTAAGAACACTGTCAAACTTACATGTGGCATTTCAATTCGACAGACGAACGATGTTAAACATCATAGATGTAAATATTGTCTTTAACTACAACGATTGTCTTTGATATAATCTGTGTAATATATAAAACCAAAAGTCCTAACTCACTGACTGACATATCAACACTTAGGCTAAACCCTTACAAGGGCTATTCTTACGATGTAGACGAGGAATAAGAACGGATTTTTCGATATTCATCCCCTAACGTGGTTTAAAAAAGAAGTGAAATTTTCTATATTGTCGAAATGTTAATTTATTCGCGAACAAATCTGCGCGGGTCGACTAGTAGGTAGGTATTATATAAAATGCATGTTGCATTATTTTATACGAGTCACAAGATACATAACTTCATATTACACAGAGTATTTGCGTTAATTGAAAGAAAAGTGATTAGCAAACCTTATCGAAAACAAAATGGCAACAATGAAAGAGTCCATTAGTACGAGGAGTGACCGGGAGGATAAAAAGCGTCCACTCTACGCGAATTGCCCACTCCCGAATCTAAACGTTACCAATTCCGTCAAGTGACAATGGCCGACTTTTAGCGGCACAATGACTGAAGCAAATTACCGCTTTTCGACACTTGAAAGCATCCATCGAGCCGCACCAACTGGCACATTGTTGCAGAACGGTTTGCTCCTCGAAACAAACGCTAACAATAAACAGTAAAAAGGAAAGTGTAGTATTTTGCGTGAAATACACAACACAAAGAGAGCTAGCGTAATAGGTGTTAATGTGTCGGAATTGGCGAGCAATCTGAATGGCACCCCGGGTATCGTGCTGGAGTATTTTTATAACAAATCATCGACGCGATGATTGACAACATTGTATTTTTTGTTGAACAGCTAACGAACTATTTCAAACTGTGTACTCATATTTCAATTTTGCATATCACTTAAATCGATGGAGTTAAATAAACGGGTTTAGCTCCGCTATTGCTATAACAGGATAGCAAATAAAAAAGCGATGACGAAGAAGAGAATTTGAAATGCGCAGGAAGCAAGACAATTTTTTATGGACAAGAAAAATTAATTTTCTATGTATCCCGGGTGAAGTAAACGTGTTTGGATCTGTTTATTTGTTTTTACTGCCTTTTTAGAGTTCCGAAGACAATTAGGAACCTTGATAATTTCGCCATGTCCGTCCATTCGTCCATCCATGACGTAAGTCATATCCTTACTATTAGAAAACTGTAATTTGACATGAATATGCCTATCTCCCGAAAAAACGATCTTTTAAGGGCACTCTCCCCAATATGTAAAGTGGGGATGTTTATTTTTTTCTCTTACTACACTGTGGACCACCACTTTTTGGACAGGTTTCTAAAAAATATTGTGAGTTTGGTAGAACACTTTTTGATTAAAAGATCTGTTTGTGATATATTAAGCCTTAATATGCCAATCTTTGTTATAGCCTGGTGTCCCTTCCCCCTCACTAATAATACCTTTAGCAGTTAATAACTACTTACATTGCTACTATTTCATAATAGTTGCAATGCAAATATAATATAATCTGTGGCGAAACACAAAAAATGTCACCAACAGATCATTATCTGTGTAATCCCGGTAAATCCGCTGGTGTAAGAATAACCAGGAAGTTGACGCACAGTCATTTCCCTTGTACCTTTCTTCAACCTGTTTATAGTTTAGTAGATAATCTACAAAGGCTTAGTTCCCATGATAACACAGGGGATTATACAGGCTGACTGGTAAAAAACTACCTACTGAAAGAGGGTGTTCAGTACTCGAATCTAATACCGAATATGTAAATAAATAGGGAATAAAATTTGACCAAATTATCGAATGAAAATGTTTAGTGCGGACATAGGTACACGCACGTCTCATAGAACAATAGGTATATACCTAATAATAACCAAGCAAATGATTTTCCTGATGGAAAGAGAAATTGGCTATAGACATCAAGGATAAAGGAAAAAGTTAAATTAATAAAAATAAATATTACACATACTTTT
The DNA here is from genome assembly GCA_036924255.1 of Apodemia mormo. Taxonomy (NCBI): domain Eukaryota; kingdom Metazoa; phylum Arthropoda; class Insecta; order Lepidoptera; family Riodinidae; genus Apodemia; species Apodemia mormo. Next base: position 11,062,305 of record JAUPFN010000014.1, on the reverse strand, counting down.
TTTTATTATCGATAGGAAAGCGCTTGACCTCGATCTCGCCTGATGGTAAACTAAGATGAGGCCTAAGATGGAACGCGCTTCCCTAGAGGTACCTGTTCACTATTCTCTTGAAAATCCCCAGATTGTACTCGTCGGGGAACACAGACTCAGGAAACATGTTCCAGTCCTTTGTGGTTCGAATGAAGAATGTTGAGTAGAACCGTTTTGTCCGGGTACGTGGAACGTCCACCATATGGTGATGCCTAGAATCTGTGCGCCTCGACGATCGATAGAAAAATACTACATTCATTAAGCCAGTTGTCATATTTAAGAGATTTTATTGTTTAGTCTATGGTCGAGTTTCGGCCACAGGCGATCGCTAGTAAATCTTATTTTGCATGAAATTTATAAAAACCTTACTATTGATCCGCCCGCGAGTAGTACCGTAACGTATCATTACGGTACACGCTTTTTATTAGCTTCACCTGTATGTTTGTATGTTTGTTTGTATGTTTGTTTGTATGTTTGTTTGTATGTTTGTTTGTATGTTTGTTTGTATGTTTGTTTGTATGTTTGTTTGTATGTTTGTTTGTATGTTTGTTTGTAACCGACTTCTTTGGGCGCGATTTTGACCCACTTTAAACGGCCAGATTTCGTTCAAACTTTGTAGATTTATCGAGGACCGATGACAATACACTATTTTGATAAAATTATTCCATTTTTAACCGACTTCAAAAAAAGGAGAAGGTTCTCAATTCGGCTGGTATATATTTTTTTATGTATGTACACCGATTTCTCCGAGGTTTCTGAACTGAATTACGTGATTCTTTTTTTGTTTGATGCGGAATAGTTTCGAATTGGTCCCATAAAAATTTGATTCAGGTAGGCCCAGTAGATTTTGTTTTATGAGCATTTTTTATTTATTGTACCTAGCTCGATGTTTGAAATCAAATCTCGCAAGTAAATTTGATCCACTTCCCGGTTTTTCAAAAGGTGAAATTTTGTATACGTATGTTAATGGAATGACAATGAAACCTTATTATGACATGCAGCGGATCTGATGAATCTGAATTGGAAGGTGACCACAGGAACTTAATAATTAAATGGTTAAAAATCGGTTAATGACTATTGACTAGGTAGAATGAAAAGTCTATTGAGTTTGGACTCATTTGATTCATGTTGACGAGCACTTTGGTGCTTGGTGGTAACTAGGATCCTGCAAGGTCCGATGATGAAGCCAGAAGGTTGCCCTAGGAGCTCAGTAATTAAATGACAGAACTCTATCGAGTTTGCGTTCGTTTGATTGATGTTGACGAGCACATTGGTGCTTGGTGGTAACTAGGTTCTTGCAGGGTTCAATGATGAAGCCAGAAGGTGGTCATAGGAGCTCAGTAATTTAATGACACAACTCTATCGAGTTTGGGCTCGTTTGATTCGTATCGACGAGCACTTTGGTGCTTGGTGCTAACTAAGATCCTGCAGGGTCCGACGATGAAGCTAGAAGGTGGCCATAGGAGCTCAATAATTAAGTGACAGAACTCTTTCAAGTTTGCGCTTGTTTGATTGATGTTGACGAGCACTTTATTGCTTGGTGGTAACTAAGATCCTAGAGGGTCCGATGATGAAGCCAGAAGGTGACCATAGGAGCTCAGCAATTAAATAACACATCTCTATCGAGTTTGGTCTCGTTTGATTCGTGTTGACGAGCACTTTGGTGCGGGTGGAAACTAGTTATAAAAGGAACTACTCTTAACAAAAGTCGTTGTTCTACGTCTGTTAAGTCAGTCAGTTCAAGAGGTAAAGATATAATTTCCATGTTGTTCCAGTAGGCCTGAGAAAGAACTTTTCTTTTTTTTTATGGTAGTCGAGCAAAAAAAAAAAACAAAACGTGCTTTAACTAATGACGTCTGTTGTTTTGGATAAAATAATTTCTTACAGATTGTTACAGAAGTTAAGAATTTTTCGATCGTAAAGCACTCTCTGATGCTTTGCATCATGAGTCGTGCAATAGCTTAAAATTAAAAAAACAAGCTATTATAAATAAACCAAACTAAAAAGTAGAAAATAAATAATAGTTTAAAAAAACTAAAAAACACGCTTTTTATAGAAAACCGAACTAAAAAATAGAAAATAAATTTTAATAAATTTAAATTAAGAATAGTGTCAAAAATTTCAATAATTATAAATTAATAATAGTGTGAATAAAAAAAATAATTTTATTTTAAAAAAAGCGTGGGGTGCTTTTTAAGATATTACCGAAATGATAATCACTCTACTTATATCTGTCAATAAAATATTTATAACTATTGACACCATGCACCCCACGCTTTTTTTAAAATAAAATTATTTTTTTTATTCACACTATTATTAATTTATAATTATTGAAATTTTTGACACTATTCTTAATTTAAATTTATTAAAATTTATTTTCTATTTTTTAGTTCGGTTTTCTATAAAAAGCGTGTTTTTTAGTTTTTTTAAACTATTATTTATTACATTCAAACATTTAGCCCCTTAGGGGCCATCCATAAATTACGTCACACGAATTTCATGATTATTTGACCCTTACCCCGTCCTTGTCTCAACTATTCACATTTGTGAGACCCTCCCCTACCTAGTGTGATGTCACATATTTTACAATTTTATATTAGAACAATGATCTCATTCGATTATATTTTTTTATCCATACAGATGACTTCTCAAATTTACCGTGGTAATACTTAGATATAAAATACGAGTATTAGGTATATTTAAAAAAAATGTGTTTTTTTAAAAATAATTTGGGACCCTTGGGACCCACAAAATTTGGGACTCCTCCCCACCCCTTGTCACACAATATCACACTTCGTCGACCCCGTCCCTCCCCCTTAACGTGTGACATAATTTATGGATGGCCCCTAAGTGGTTGATTTTAAAAGTCGTCTATGTTTTATCCTGGGTTTTCAACTGTCCTCTAGCAATATTTCATCAAAATCCGTTCACTTGTTTAGCCGCGAAAACGTAACAGACGAACAGACGGCATTTCGCATTTATAATATACTAGCTGACCCGCGCAGCTTCGCCCGCGAGTATATTAATAAGTCGTCCAAATAGCGTTTAACAAAAAAAATATTCCCTATTTCAGCCCCCCAGGGAAGGATTTTTGAAAAAAAATAGCCTATGTTTGACCCCGGATCTTCAACTATATCCATGCCAAATTTCATGAACATCGCTCCAGCGGCTTAACCGTGAAAGCGTAACAGACAGACAGACAGATAGACTTTCGCATTTATAATAGTACGGATGCATGGATTCATATAATGTAATCAGTGCTTAATTTATTTCACTAAATAAAAATTCATGGCTTAAATTACATACATACATAACTATATGACAAATCTTTTACTGTGTAGACATGTAGAGAATCGAGTGACATACATCCGGTCGGGGCAGAAATGTCTTGCTTCCTACATTTTCATGACTTCATTAAACCCGCTGGTTTCAAAACTCTGATACTATCCTCAGATATCCCTACCTTCAATTCTATGGTACGTCGCCACACCTACTTTTATGCCATCAATCGGTAGGGTCACGGTAATGTCTTAGATAACATTACCGTGGTACTCGTAAGATTAAATACTTACATATCTCTAACAAACATGGCAAATTAAATAGCTGAAAACTATGAAACCTAAACTTCATCATTTACGGTGTTATTTGACCGCCCCATTGGTCGAGTGGTTAGCGAGGTTTGATTCCCGACAAGGGCAGGCATTTATGAGATGTTTGTATTTCTAGGTTTGGGTGTTTATCAAATACATTTGAGTATTTACATATGTATTTTTATGTATTAATTAACACCCATATTACAAGCAAATAATTTGCTTACTTTAGGCTTAGATAAATTCGTGTAAAATTGTCCAGACATATTAAAAAAACTTATAAGTTTGAAGAATAGACCGTCTGCCGTTTTTAGCAGACAGTTCGTATTAGGGGTCATCCATAAATAATGTCACACGTTAAAGGGGAGGGAGGGGGTCGCCGAAGTGTGACAATATGTGACAAGGGGTAGGGAGGGGTCCCAAATTTTGTGACATCACATTTTTTCAAAATATAATACTTTACATCTAAGTATTACAACACTAAATTTAAAAAACTACCTGCATAAATAAAAAATAAACGAATGAGATTATATTATTCCAATGTAAAATTGTAAAATATGTGACGTCACACTAAGTAGGGGTCTCACAAATATAACCAGCTGTGACAAGGACGGGGGAGTGTCAAAAAATCATGAAATTCGTATGATGTAATTTATGGATGGCCCCTAAGAGACGAACACGAGTGACTATGCAAGTCTCTACCCTCGTGGCTACGAGGTGGTAGGTACAGATCTGTATTGTCTCGTCCGGGTCTGCTACCTGTATATCTGCCCTTATACCTATTCCTGTCACAATAGCGCCAGTGCTTATCACTGTCTTGTTCCGGTTTTGTGGGTGAGGTAGCCGGTAAATTTATGCATATGGCATTATGACCTCACTGCAAGAATAGCAACGCACCATTAACATCTTTGGTGTCTATAGGCGATGGTTGTCATTTTTCACCAGAAGAGCCATTTGGTTGCTATCTTATGATTATAAAAAAAACTAATTTTAGCTTTGTTTTAGTTAATCCTTGTAAATCTGCTCGTGTAGTCCATAAGCAGAAAACCATAGACAGAAAGATGGCGCCAAGTGTCTTCAGTTTACTTTTGTCTAACCAGTTCATAGTTTTGAAGATAATCTTTAATGGCTTTGTTTACTTGATAATACCGATAATACAAAGGATTAATGTTTATGAACAATGTTTATGGGTAGTTTTAAGACCGGTTTCTTCCGGACTCAGTAGAGCGAACTTCGGGAAAAGGTGGTAAAGCAGTGGTACCAAATATCCGGGCGAGCCGTTGCGAAACTGTACCTACTACCTAAAAAGAAAGAAAGAAAGAAAGAAAATATTTATTTGCAAGAATATGGGTGTTACAAGTTGTTAAAAATAAATAAAGTTACCGACATATTCTACCAATATATGGTGTGCAAATATTTAAAAAAATATAATTATATAATATTACATTTAAAACTATAAATATATACAAGTAGACAAGAGGCCATGTAGATACTGTACTGAAATTATTTAACACTAGCTACACCGTGCAACATTATAAAAGTTTTTGATGTGGGAACAACTCATTTTTCCGAAATAAAAATTCGCCTAATTTGCTATTCCAGGTCATCATCTATCTCTGTGCTAAATTGCATCCAAATCCGTTATGTAGTTTTTACGTGATTAAGTAATAGACATCCATCCACCCATACCTACATCCAAAATCCAAACTTTCGCGTTTTTAATATCCACGTGACTATATAATTGTGACGTCACAAAACAAGACGATCTATCGTGGTTCGTGACGATTAAAGGAATTATGTTGTAATATGTTAATGTATTACAATGTTTAAGGAATTATTTCATATCAAAGTATTGGTATAAGGAGCAATTAATCACAGGTTACTAGGTGGTAGAGTTCTGCACTGTCTCGCCCGGGTCTGGTACCACCGCCTTACCTATTCCTGTCATATAGCGTCAGTGCTTGTCGCTGTCGTGTTCTGGTTTGGAGGGTAAGGTAGTCGGTAAACTTATGCATGTGGCATTAGACCTCGCCACAAGATAGCAACGCACCATTAATATCTTTGGTGTCTATAGGCGATGGTTAACTCTTTCCATCAGGAGATCCATCTGCTTATTTGCCATCTTATGACATAAAAAAGGCTTCTTGTTTTTTTTTTCTTCTTGTCTTCCAGAAACCAGAAAATTTTGATGTAACACATTTTTTCAATTTTTTTTACTGATAGATCCTATAGCTTTAGCGAGTTTATTGTAAAAGCATAATATATATCTTCCACTATAAAGGAGTTCTGTAGAGATCATCTCGTCTCTACAGAAATTCTTTATCATGCACATCAAGGTTTTTTCCTTGTATTTTTTTTAATCCATATCATAACTAAAAAATAATAGATGTTTATTTTTAAAAAACATATTTTTTTGTTTATCAAAGATTAAATTCGGTATTATCAATAGTTCCCAATAGATCACCGAGATTACCTCGGTAAATCTGTAGCTATGAGGTTTACGCATAATCCTTCGAATTTCTTTGACCTCTTTACAGTTTTGAAGATAATCTGTGACGTGTTTGTTTTCCGGATAACACAGAGAATTAATATTTATAACCAATAAACAGATTTTAGGTATCATCGAGTGAAAAAGTGCCCGTTTGAAATAAAAATAAAAACTACTCTAAAAATGATTAAATTATATCAGAAAATCCGAAATCGCTAAAATTATACATTGCATCAAAATCATTTAGTCCTGATTTGATAAAATAAAAAATAATCGATAAAAATGGCAAATTGATAGGGATACCTACCTATCGAAGTATCACTATCCAATTCGTAAGTCGGCAAAGAGGTGAAAGTTGCTAAAGTTGTTTTTAGTTTAGTTTAATGTACCTAATTTACTAGGAAATTTAGTTTATATTTTTACAGTAACTTAAAAATGAATAGATTACGATCTACATGCAAATACTCTTGTTAAAACTATTAAACTAGATGTTCAGTTTTTGAAATGCATATATTATCAGCTGTGTAAGAGCACTCGTAAGAGTGGTACTGAATATTAAAGGCAGTTTGAGTAAATTCAACTTTCGTTAAAAATTTATTTCTTTCAAAATTAATAAGTAAAGTTATCCCAAATAAGACAATAGTACCTACTGAAAACTTCATTTAAAATTGCCGGACTTTTTGTACATTTTGACAATGTAGAAATATAATTTCTGAAAAGGTGATATGAGATATCAAGAAATATATACCGAATCAAAAATGGTCAATCCTTTACACAAGAATTACGAACATGGATATTAGGTATACATGTATATTTTTTGTACATACATATTTTTGCGCCAAATCCTTTACAGTGTAAGCAGATATAATTGCTTGCCATACCTGATACCACACATTATGATTCAGAGAGACTTCATTTACTTTTTCCACATTCATAACTCTTTTAATGAAAACACATCAGTTTCGGATACTTTTAGCGCCCATTTTGATTAATTCGACCTATTTGATCTAGATACATTAGTCTTAGTCTCCACAGGTACCTAATCTATCCAAATTCACATTGTATAATATTTGTATTGTTAACCGTTAATCTGTTATTCTTTTAGTACGTCTAAACCAACAGAGCATACTCTTTCTCATTTTCACACTGTTTTTCAATTAAAATTATCTCTCACTTTAGCATATTTCGGTATTTTTATACCTGATTACTAATTACAAACTAGCGTCTGTATATTAACCAATAAAAGAATATTTCGACAAACGTAATCACTGTCTGAAATTTGAATTAATATAATTATACCAACTTCCTTGCGGCTTAAATAGAGTGAATCGAACGTCAATCGACTTTCCGTTTCATCAGAGTTCATTGATTTGTCATTTAGCGAGATGATTTCGATCGCCGAATTATACCGGCTCAAAAAAAGCGGTAATACGGTTATGGCTTTTTTTACGATTACTGGGATCGAATGCTTTACGTGCGCGTCCGATACACAATGGCGTTAATACACGACAACCCAACACAAGCTGCTGCTGAGACGAGAAAAGCCTCGAAAAACTTCAATAACCGTTTTACCTGACCTGGGTATTGAACCTGAAACTTTATGGTGTGAGCCGAATAGCTTATTTTAGTAAGAACAGGAAAAAATATAAAATTAAGTTAATCATGATTTTACTTCGCACGTTAACGTTTCTATTGAGAGAACTATCGACTACAATCAAATCATAGATTGAGAAATCGTTCCACAATCTTTGAAAGTCACATTATTGATAAATAACCTACATAAGCTTATTTATTTAAAAGTAGTGAAATATTTTAAATCACCTAGTCTCAAGCTAAAATCCGTACCAAATAAAACCAAACTAGGAATCGAACACAGCACTTCGTAATCTTTACCAAATAGGTTGTCATCTCCTGGATCGCGATTTTTAAGTGAAAATGGAAAAAATTCTAAGAGTATATTATTATTAATTATGCTTTCTTTTGTACGTTGATGTTTCTATTGAGAATACTATTGACTACAATTAAATGTCTTAATTATATTTTCACGGATAAAAGTTAAGTACATAGTTACCTACTTTTAAAAAAAATAGTCAATTGTTTTAAATCCCCTGCCATCGGCTAGACAGAAAAAATAACCAAGCAATTTTCGTTGCAATTATACATCGCAGGTTGAAATATCTGTGTTTGAAATAGTAAAATTTAACTTTTATTATGAATACTAACGATTTTCTCTTGTTCTTGGGCTATTATTTTGTATGCAATCGGCAATGTATTACACCGTCAAATAAAACTAACAAAAGAATAACTGGTGATAAAAGACGATTGTTCTGACACGAAAGTTCAACTTAAACAATGAGTCATTATAGTCTAAAAAAGCCTATTCTATTTGGGTGAAATACCAACACGCAATGTGTAATTGGCGTGATAGTTTTACACATATGAAATGACCTCCCATAGTATAAATCAAGGGTTTCAGATGCCTGACTGGTACATAATGTACATACGTAGGTCACAGTATAAGTTTTGAGTAACTTAAAAAACAACATGTTATAACCAAAATATTTTCATGCGATCGAACCATTTTTTAAAACAGGAGGACCACAGATCTGAAGGCATGTTTTCTACGTGCTGATTGAACGCTATCACTGCCTCTTCGGAGTTGGTAAAAGTAAAACCTCTCATCAAATCTTTGATTTTGGGGAAAATACAGAAATCACAGAGTGACGAGATGTACTTTTTCGGAAGTTAAAAATGACTTTGTTTTGTTGGCCGTGTGTGAAGAAGCGTTATCATGGTGTAGGAGAATGCGAATTTTGGGTCGTCTTTCGCGAGCTTTTTCTAATACACTGGGTAAATAAATGGTTGAATACCACTCGGCATTAACACTCTTTTGATCTTTAAATGGAATTGTACAGATGGGACCCGTAGCTGAGAAAAAAAACACGACAATTTTTTTCTTTCATTTTTAAACACCCATTCACAAGATTGCTGTTTTTTTCGGGTGCAAAACAACTAATCCACGTTTCATCTCCTGTGACAATGTCATAAACAGCATTAGAATGTCCGTGGTCGTACTTCAGTAGCATCTGTGAGCACCATTCTACGCGAGTCCGCTTCTATTCCGCTGTCAGTTCATGAGGGATCCAACGACAACAAAGTTTCCGAACTTTCAATTCTTCGTGTAAAATTTTCTGAATTTGGCTCATATCAATCCCCAATAGTCCCCGAATTGTTTCATAGGTAATTCGAGGGTTTTCTTCAATTAACCGCTTAACAGTAGTCACATTATTTTCGTTGACGGCAGTTGAAGGCCGCCCTTCACGAAATTCGTCATGTAAAGAAACTCGACCTCTCTCAAATTCAGCAAACTATCGCCTCACGGTGCTCAAACAAGGCGTTTCTCTCCCAAAAGCATTTTGAAGACGAGCGGCACAGTCTTGCGGAGAAAGAGAATTTTTAAAATTTAAAAAAAAAATCATCGCTCTAAAATCTTTTCGACTTAAATCCATTTTCGTTGCGTACGTAGAACTATGATGTGTGATAAAAAAAATGTCAAATCATTTCCCGCCAATTGTTTTTTTATTACTAAGAAGGTTGCAACGTTTTAAAAATATAACATTCGAAATTCAAATAGTTCCGATTAGCTAGAAGTGCATAACTCTTAGTGTGCCCCGTGTAATGTGCCCAGTTAAAAATAGAAAAGTATAAAAAAAAAATACTGAAGTAATTAACACAGTAAAACTGCAACGACCGAATTCCAATCTTCTGTATCTTTAAAACTCTGAATCAAATCTTTACCAAATTTAAATAGGACCAAACGAGAAGTATACCTACCCTCCCAGACATAAGATGAACTTTTTAAATCGGTTCAGGCATCTTTAAATAATCGGGGAATATAGCTACATAAAAAAATATTCCGCCGAATTAAGGACCTTCTCCTTTTTTAAACTCGCCTTAAAAAAGAGTTAAATCTTAAATATGTGAGTTGTGTTATTTTTCTGTGACTACTTCTTAATATTAATATCAAACATAATAGAAACTAAAAAGTTTGTATGTTAGATGATAATCACTAAATTAATTACAAAAAAGCGGTAAATGAAAATGTTAAAGATTTTCAATGAAGATTAATGCAATATTTAAAAATTAATACGCTTGTACTGCTTCCCACAATAAGTTAATTATAATTGATATCCAACCGGTGGGGTTATCACGAAACTCGCAATGCGAAATTATCATAATTGTTTAGTTATTGCAAGACACATAACAGCGTTATATATTAGTGACAGTCGTTGGCGCTTGATTAGTTTTGGTGCTGTGACATTTTAAAAAGTGCCTCTAATGACAAGCAAGCAATGGACGACGTTTTTGACGAGTTTTTCGTTACGTTTAAAAGTCATCGCTGATCGCTGGCAGATTGCAAACGTTAGGTGATACGCCTGCGGTTCCACCTACACAAGCAATCGGGTTACCTATTTACAACCATTATTAACGGCTATAAATACCCTTATGATACATTAATAGTGGTTGTAAATACCAGGATGATGCTTGTTTAAGCAAAACCGGTTAGATATTAAGTATCTATCTAGGTATATTTCCCGAAAAGGAGAAACATTTGTGTGATGAACACAGATGTTTATATTTCTAGGTTTGGATGTTTATTGTACCTATAATTATATGCATTTCTATGTATTAGTATCATTGACTAACATCCGTGACACAAGCAAATAATTGCTTTGTATATAGATCAATTTGTGTAATATATTGTTCGCGACTCACGCGCTACAACACATAACACGTCATGTGCGATCGCCCAATCAATTGAAGAGGCGTGTTGATGACGTCTTCGTCGGACCGGAGGTAGATCGGACGATGACTAGAAAGAATCGAGATTCAATACGACGAACCACGCGGCGAACATTATATTTTTTAACTACTATCATCTAAAACTAAAAGTTGTACAAATAATCGACACGAATATAAACTAAACAAGAATTCGACTGTTTCATTTCGAAGAAAATATCCAAAGTTGGTCGAAGAGCCAACAATATTGCTTTGAAATGGATTTTCACAAAGTGCCGACATTGGAAAGTCTAGAAGTTAGATAAAATTTTGCCCAGATACCTATTAATTATTTAATGACTTATTTTGACTCATAGAAAAATATTTATTTCAAAAAATGTCGTTTTCCCAAGGATTTCGTAAAAAAACTGTTAACAAAAGTAGTGTTTAAATAAAAGCATTATTTAATTTACAGTTCCTATTTATTTCATTTTTATAGTCTTAAGTAGGTATTTCGTGAAGACTCACAGATTTTTAGGAAATAGACAACGTTATGTTCACATTCTATAACAACAAAGATCTCTAACTGTATGTACAAATGTTAGGAATATAATTACACATATGTATCTACATGCACTTGGTCGTTTTCAGACTTCGAAATTAGTTACTAGATAATGTTAATATATAAGTACTATGAACGATCACTTGAATGGTGAAATGTATAGGATTATATAAGTAAAATTTCACTTATTTACATATCTGAAAAGTATATATAAACAGATATAATATAGATGAATAATTAATACATTAAAAGATGATACCATACTATAAAAATATAAAAATATATTCATCAAATTAATGGTTAAAAAAACGAATAAACATATTAAAGTAAGTAAACTACTTAAGCAAACAGAATCATGTGTTGACTCGTATTTGTAAAATAAATTATTAGGCGGCGTTTTCTGTTTTATTTGAAGATAAACTATTTATGTTATAAAAATGTAAAGTATAAGTTTTAGAAATTATAAGCCGTAAATATAAAAAATGTGTAAGTTACGCAAACATACAGCCTTGTCCATGGAATAAACCTCTGCGTTATAAGCAATTTCTAAGCAAGAAACTATTATTTTTTGGCATCGCGAACAATTAGCATAATAAATATAAAAGATAATTCTAATGAAATATAAAAATATTCACAAAAATCAATCACATAAAAACTACTATATATTAAATAAAAAAATAAATCCGAATCTACATAAAACAGAAAAAACCGTCAAACATTCACTAAACAATAATAGTCTTATTAAATGTAGATTAAAATAAAGCTAGTTTTATCCTAAGTTTTTGTCAAATAAATTCGTCCATTATTAGGATGAAATAAAGTTGAATGTCTGTTAACTAGTTTTATTTTAAACTATATTAGGCCATAATTCTCTGGGAGAAATAAGTTCACTATTCACATTTATACAGCACGTAATCACTAACATTTTACTATTCACAGCTTAAGTATCTGGCGGTCGTTGCTGTTCTGGAGGACTGGGAGGTGCTGAGGACTGCGCGGTTGCTGCATGCCTTCTTAAATGTTGTAAAAGAGCCGGGTCTAATGCAGGCCACCAGCCGGTTAAGAGCGGGTAATGCGCCGTCGGGGCTAAGGGTGTTCGCGTCTCCTCTTCCGTAGATCGTGCCTCGTCTTGGTCGCTCGCTACTACGTCTATATCCTCCTCCACTTCTTCCTCAGCACTACTATCTCGTCGTAATCTCTGTTTTTCTGGCGCATCATCAGGCGCTAACAACGAAGCTACGTCAAATTGTCGCTTCCTAGCTTGTGCTCCTGCGGGAACTCTCCCTCCACCCCAAAATGGAAGCGGCAGCGCGGTTGGTGGCGGAGATTGAGGTGGAGGTGACGGAGAATCCTCTCCATCATCATCAACAGCCAATCCCATATGTTTCCTTACTTTTCGTTGCGCTTTACGCCTTCTAAAATCACCTTTTCGAAAATCCTCAACATTAGCTGGATGTATCGCCCAGTAGTGTCCTTTCCCATTCGCCGACCTTCCAGCCTTCACGAAGCAGTCATTTAACGATAAGTTATGTCGGATGGAGTTCCTCCAGCCAGGACCACGTGATCTGAAGTACGGATAGTTATCAAGAATATGTTGGTAAATATCAGATAAAACGAGTTTCCTTTCTGGTGAACTAAGAATCGCCATAGCAATGAGTCCGATGTAGCTGTGTTGAGGTTTAGGTTCTTCCGGTTGTAATGCGCGCTGTTGAAGCAGCGACATAGATAGAGCAAGGCGAGGGCCGTAAGGTCCGTAGCATGGTGCTGGTGGGTAGAGTCGCAAGCGTTCAGCGACGGCGTAGTTGTAGAGTTGGAGGCGGTAGTGGTCGATCGCGGCGGCGGTTACAGCGGGTGCGTCTTTGCTAAGCGGCCAAGAGCCGCCGTCGGCTCCGCTGCACATGTTCGCGGTTGGGGCGCGAGTGTCGACTAGGCCCCGACTGCCGGCTGTAGCCGCTAGGGCGGGGGCTCCCACAGTCGGCCAATCACCGCGCGCTCCATTCTTGTATACGTGTTTTTGTTTAGCGACGCCCCACTCCGACAGCTTTACGACTATGCGTTCTGCCTTGAGGCTCAGGTACAGATTGCATATAAACAATGATTTATGAGCTTTATTAGAAGTGGGGGTGCATTGTTGATTTATCTGTTTACTTTTTGTTTGGATTTCATAATATAACAATTTATTATAAAACAGTTAAAAGAATTTATCACAATGTTTAATAATGTTTCTTTTAATATTATTTATTTGTAAATATAAACAATGTCGGTAAGATTATTTTTTTAAACTTTTAAAAATTGCAACACATTAATAATGTAATTTTTAATAATATATATCTTCCATTTCATTGTACTTACATAAGAACAAATGTTTAAAAAATAATTCATAACTAGATGTCTAACACGAAATAAAAAAAATAGTAGTAGAGATGTGATAATAAAATACGTTTTTATTACATCTACCTTGGTGTTAGGCAGCTCTTAAAATGCTAATGGTTGGCATGCGAGTCTTTATCACAGTTAGATACTACTAGGTAAGTATCTACTACTGGTGGTAGAGTACTGCAACGCTTCACCTGGCCTTAGTTTACTTACCTTACCTTTTTCTGACATAATAGAATCAACACTTTAACTGGCTTAGTTAGAAAGTAAGATTGCCAGTAAATTTTTACATATTGCATTGAAACCTTTGCATATAGAGCAATCTGCTTGTTTGCTAACTTGTGTTATAAAAATGCTAATGCTGTTATAAAAATTTACCTACCAAAGTACCTAGCCACTTTGTCTGTAAATACCATAACAGACAACAACACTAGAATATTAATCCAAAAGTAGCTTAAGGCGCTAGTAAATACCTATCCAAATTTCAAATTATACCTACCTACCGATCCAAACTTATAAAGCACTTAAAAAACAGATATTTATTGGTATGTAATTGTGACGCTTAGATAAGTCTTATCCAAGAAAATATTGTAGACACAATTCAGTTGAGCCGAACATTTCTATAGCAACTGGAGAGCGAAAAAAAACTTTAAAGTGGCATATTTCTCACCGCTAATTATTATCTAATCAACACAGTTAAGTTAGCGATTGTAAAATACTCCGCGTAGTGCTGAGTTTCCACTGCAATTCTACACATACCATCACTTGAACATGTGAACTGACAACAAAAAACGCTGAATCGAGAATAATAAAGAAGTTTTGTTTTAAAATTGATTATAATGTATAATCAGAATAACACAAAAACTTTGTTGTTTTATAGTCGTGACGATATGAGATAGAATAGCAACAACTAAATTAATTAATATTTTCCCGGTTTATTGCTAGAAAGTGAGAAACTTTAGGAGTTTTTATCATTTGATATTCAACATTTAACTTATATGTAATATTTCAATATAATATTTTTTTGCCGACCTTATGAAACAAAACCGATACAAATGACAATTTCGTAGCGAGTACTTCCCTGTTATTTTTGAGATATCACAACAAGCAACAACACATTACTTCTTAGAAGGCGAGCCAGAGCGAGATGCAAATATAAAAATACACAGACACCCATAAGAGAGAGTGAGACAGAATAATGTGCAACAGCTTCACATGTCGCGGTGAGCGACTTTCATACAGCTACCCTTAAACTTAAACAATAGAAATTAGACCTTAAGTCAAAGAGCTTAAGCTATCTTTCTTTTAACCTTAGATATCATATTGCAATGCTCCACTTGTGAATGAGAAAGAAAAACAAAGATATTTGACGGCGAGTACGAGGGGGATAGAAATAGAGGTATCGATGAGACGCCGCGCGCGAGGCAACAATGCAGTTGCCGCCCATTTAAATACGCCATTTTGTTTACTGTCTCCTCTTCGGCTTTTGTTAGACAAGACTGAAAGGAGTGTTTCTGAATAAGGAAATTGCAGGAAATATTTACTCATTTGTAGCAAAGATAGCCGATATTCACAAAAGGGTTGAAGTTTAATTGTCATTTTACAAAAGAGCTTGCTTGCATCATGGCCTCATTCTAACAAATGAGATTAACTTTAACTTTTGACCGACTTTCAGAAATAAGGGTATTATTACCTGTACCTCGTCTTCTTAGAGCAAAATATAGGAATGAGGAAATAAGTAAATTGTTTTTTTGATTAAAAAATATCCTTAGGTATATACTTACCTACTTACTACCTATATACTTACCTAGTTCACACTTATACAAAGTGATAGAGTTTTAAAACATCTCGTCCAGTTTTAAACCGGCTTCCCAAAATAAAGAGGTTATCGATTCGGCTGTTCGTCCGTAAATTGTTTTTAAATAAGTGTTGGCTCAGAACTCGGTCATTTATGAACCAATTTTGAAAATTGTTTCTTTTTGTTTGAGTACTCCCCGTGTGGTCTCATTTTAGTTTAGTCGGGTTCCGGAGACAGGAAATGAGAAGTCGGTTGCTGCAGTTTTACAAAAATTATATAACATCGCTTTACCTTTTTACTTAAATGTTGTCAGACCGTAATAACAAGAGTGCTTATCCTTGTCGCGATGCGTTTTGGATATTGAGGTAACCCAAGGGCGGATCGAGGGGGTCTTGGGGGTCAAGACCCCCCTGGACAGGGTTCTCGGTATGGATTTATAAGGATTAGAGCCTATTATGAAGAAACCTCAAATATGTGAACCCCCCTGTACCGAAGGCTGGATCCGCCCTTGGAGGTAACCGGAGAACTTGTGCGTATGAATTGTGGTAGGTATAGCTACGACAGCCCTGTCATATACCTAAGGGAAGGTCTACCGAAAGTCGAAACCATAGATTTAGACCATGATTGTGGGACGTACGTAGGTACGGTTTTTATTGCGTGGCATGAAAATAAGAAAATATCATAAATAGCTCGGCCGGGTTATCACGTATCTCGCAATGCGCAATTATCGTAATAGTTTAGTTATTGCAATACACATAACAGCCTTATAGGTATATTACTGGCAGTCATTGCCGATTGATAATTTTTGGTGCTGTGACATCGCAAAAAGTGCTCCAGCTATCAGCAAGTAATTAGCGACGTTTTAATATTTTTTTTGTTACGTTTTTATAGTCATCGCTAATCGCTGGCGAATCCCAAACTTTACGTGATACGACTGCGGATGAATAATACTTATACGCTGTATATTGCTTTTTATACAGCGTGTAGGTATGGGACAGTCTACCCAACGTCGAAACCATGGATTTGGACCATGATTCTGGGGTGAAAACAGAATGAATGAATTATAATCCTAATGATAACTCATCCATAAGCAGGTACCTACTATCGACTCATATCACATCATAAATCATAATAGGTTTCAATTTTTTTAGCTTAAACATATGTAAATTACCTAAAACATAGGTACTAAAGTAGCAGCCTTGTGGGAGCAGAGAAATCATATTTTTTTTAATTTTTAAAATTTAAAAGGACGGTAACGCTACCGGAAGGTAACATTGGCTCTTAGTTGACCGATAATTAAATACCTACTATTAAAATATGTTCCAGTTTTTTGGGAAACGGGTTACTCAAATGGTTCAGTAGCTCTTAGACTATTTGCGTAAAAGATATAATAAAAAATAAATTATACAGATAACCTTTTCATTGTTATTATAAAACTCGCTCTAAGGTAATAATCAGAACATTAAGAAATTAGCCTAAATAAAATACTTATTTTATTTCTTAGCTAACAAACGTGAAGTTTGGTGGAGGTGGAGGGGGGAGACACTTGTCTTTAACCAATATTAGCACTCAAAAGCTTAATATTTTACAAATAAATTCCTTAATCGAAAACTTGTTTTTATAAACCTAGAATATTTTTCAAAAACCTATCCAACGATAGTACCCCACACAATGGAGTTCGTGCACGGAATTGTATAAGTACCTATGTTTTCTGTGGGTAGGTACGTGAGAAAAAATTAACACCCCCACTTTACATGTGGTGGAGCACCCTGAAAAAAAAATTTTTGAAGATTTTATATTACCATTTTTTTGACGTGACTAACATGTAGGTACATATACCTATTCATGCCAAATTACAGCTTTCTAGTAATAAGGAGTACTGTCTGTACGGTTGGACAGACGGACGGATGGACGGACATAGCGAAATTATAAGTGTCCCTAGTTTACTCCGGAACTCTAAAAAAGGCATTATTTTTAATTTTTCGGTTGACCGTCCCTCACTCGATATATATACCTTAATATACCAATGCAAAATTAAGATCACTAGTGTCTATTTATATCTTTGCTATCTTATGACAAATAAGATAGAGTATTTTTACACTTGTGTGTAAGGGCTACAAAATGAGCTCTAAAAGGCGAGCAAAGTTTTCAGCTAAGGCTTATTAGCGCATATTAAACATGAAAGCAATGCTTCAACTTTGTTATAAAATAACTGTGAGCCCCAGCTTTCGTATTTCGTATATCGTAAAATCAGTCAATTTCATGTCGCTAGCTACCACATTGTACACCACGCACCATATTAATATCAGCTAACTTCATGTCACTGGCTCCTGGTATGCACGCACATCTAACTACAACAGTTTGGAAGCTTTCGTTTTGTATTTTGTCAAGGGCTATTTTGTTTTTCATTGATAACAAAATCATTTGTTGATTTAAAAATTAGTAATTTTCCTTAAATAATAGTATTTATTTCATTCATACAAACAAACTTCAAACAAAATCATTTGTTAATTTAAAAATTAGTATTTTTCCTTAAATAAATACTTTTATTTAAGGAAAATCACAGACGTGTAAAGGTACCTTTTGATTACTTTTTGTCTCAGATCGATATCTTATCCTGGACTGAATTTATAAATCATATCTACTAAATTTTTAACTTAACAATTTTGAATTAATTTTTTGTTTTTTTTCGTCGCTTTTGTAGGTTAGTGGTCCCATGTCGGTGTTGACTATATGAGATCCCGGGTTCGATTCTCAGGTCGGGCAAATAAAATATGTGTTTTTTTTAAAATTTTGTGATAAAAACAACGTTGCCAGGGATTGGAAACGTGCCTATTTGGCGATAGACTTGCCACCTATAGGCAGGCTATAACATTGTGGGACTAAGTATATTCGGCTAATCATGAATGCACTGGTTGTACCTCTGCCTACCACCTTGGGGATACAGGCGTGAAGATACTTTTTTATTGATTTTTGTAGTCTGAATGTGTTGTGTATTTTAAGCACTCCACGATCTACAGTTTTCTGGAAATTATACCAAGTTAGTTTAGCAATATAAAAACAAAGTTGTGAATTTTTGCAAGAGCCTATCCTCGATGTCGTTTAGAGGTATATTTTCCGCGATTTTATATTCCCACTGCAAAAAAATGAAAAAGAACTTTTTTTTTAACTTTTTGCTAAAGAAAGTCAGATCTCCACGTTTTGAGGTCCTAGGAAAATTTCCTGGATATTTTTAAAATGACGTCAAAATATCTGTCTTTATATATGTGTTTTTGTTTGTGTGTGTGTATGTGTGTGTGTGTGTGTGTGTGTGTGTGTGTGTGTGTAAGCCTCTTAAAATTTTTAACGGCTTGACCGATTGAAAAGTGATTGACGGCATTCAATTGGATTACCTAAATCCACCAAACTTAGACTCCCTAAAATCTGAACCCATTCAGTTCAAGAAATTTTAAATAGGTAAGCCTCAATAAAATATCCACGAATGTTTGTTTTTTAAAAATACCTTCCCAAGTTATGTACAAATTGATTACTAAATCTAATCAACTATTTTCTTTTATTTAGTGAGATAATAATTTTTGAAAAAAGTGTTTTTGCTAAATATATTTGAAATTTTTCAACCAGTTGGTTATTCTCTCTAATTACCTCTGTGGTGTAGTGGTCCGGTGTCGAAGTTGACCACATGAGGTCCCGGGTTCGATCCTGGATCAGGCAATTTAAAAAAGTGTTTTTTCAGTTTTCTGATAAAAACAACATTGCCCGGGATTGAAAAGTGCCCGGTTGGTGATAGGCTTGCCACCTATCACATTGTGGGACCAAGTATCTTCGGCTAACCGTAGGTGCACTTGTTGTACCTCTGCCTACCTTTTCGGGGATACAGGCGTGAAGATACTTTGATTATTCTCCTTTTACAGTACCCATATAAGTACTTAAATAACTGCGTTAAATGACGTTTATAAAATCAAAAATTAAGTGTTTCAAAGTTACAACTTTTCAAATTATGTACCTATTGTAAAAACAAACTTACATACCTACTTCAAATTTTTAAATAATAACTTCCAAATTAATGTATCGATTGATTTCAAAATTCCTTAAAAAACTACGTCAAATACCGTGAATTGGAATAAATTTAGCTGATTCGTTCAAGATTTATCAATGACGAAGTTGTTTTTGAAAAGTGGTGTTTCGTCATAATTTCGATGTTTTTCAACAAATCGATTACAAAATCGATTTGTTTGTTTGGTTTGTTAAGTCAAAATTTTAAAGCCCAAAAAATTAGGATGACGTTCAAAATATACAGCTCCTCCTATATACGACTACGCTTCTATAGTTTTTGGTACTTAAAGTAAGTGTGTCCTGGCCAAAACCGGCTGTGATCAAGTGCTCAGAATAACTTTTTGTTTTCTCTATTTAAGTCTGATTTCTAAAGTATCGCTGAAAACACCCAATTAAATGTATTAGGAACGTCTTCGATACATGTTACTATATTTTGTAATGGTCTTTGTTTATTTTTGGAGAAAAGATAACTTGTGCTTAATTTATTTTTTATTTTTATTACTTTTTGCACTTCAAAATATTTTAAGCATTTGAAAAATCTAAATACCTTTGTTTGTTTAACGATTTATTGAAAATAATTATTTCGAGTTGTTTTACAGTTGCTTACTATTTGCTTACGAGTTGCTTCTGAATTGCATCCGAGTTGCATGCCTGCCTGCTTGTCTGTCTGCCTGCTTTCCTGCGTGCCTGCTTGCCTGCCTGCCTGTCTGTCTTCTTGCTTGCTTGTACCTAATAAAATTGTTTTATTTGGTTTCTAAGATTACCTACTCCGAGATGCTTTCGAGTTGCTGCCTAGATGCTTCCGAGTTGCAGCCGAGTTGCATCCGAGTTGCTTCCGAGTTACTTCCGATTTGCTTCCATGTTGCTTCCGAGTTGTTTCCGAGTAGCTTCCGAGTTGCTTCCGAGTTGCATCCAAGTTACATCCGAGTTGCATCCGAGAAGCATCCAAGTTGCTTCCGGGTTCCTTCCGCGTTGCTCCCAAATTGCATTCAAGTTGCTTCCGAGTTGCATCCAAATTTCTCCGAGTTGCACGATTTACTTCTGAGTTGCTTCCAAGTTGCTTTCGAGTTGCATGCTTGCCTGCCTTTCTGCTTGCCTACCTGCTTGTCTTCCTGCTTGCCTGCCTGCCTGCTTGCTTGCGTGCTTGCTTGCCTGTCTGCCTGCCTGCTTGCTTACGTGCTTGTCATCTAATAAAATGGTTGTTACTCAGATCAGAATCAATTGACGTAAACGTAAGCTTTTTTAAAATCCCTTTTGTTTGTAAAACCATTTATTTTGAATATTCTAGCAATAATCTTAATTATTAAAAACTACCCGTGGGGTGATCACGTAACTCGCAATGCGAAAATATCGTGATTGTTTAGTTATTGCAAGACACATAACAGCCTTGTACATTAGTGGTAGTCGTTGCCGCTTGATTAGTTTTGATGCTGTTACATTGCAAAATGTGTATCTAGTGACCAGCAAGTAATTGGCGACGTTTTTGATGATATTTTCATTACGTTTAAGAGTCATCGCTGATCGCTGGCGAATTGCAAACGTTAGATGATACGCCTACCGATCATTGAAAGCATTACCAATTTAATTCAGGTATATCCTTGTATGGGCACAAGCTATATAAGTATTGTTCTTTGGCGGCGACAAAAAACTCGGATGGAAATCTACACGTAGCTATTTCTATATAAATAAGAAATTTCTCTATTAAAACTTACGCTAAGATTCAAAATTCAAATGTAGTGTAATTTATGCAGATTTATTTAGCTAGCAAACGGAGCGTTTCATTGTTGTTGTAATTGTCCGCCGCAAGACGGAGGCGTAACGCCCCGCCCATCGCTCCAAAGCGCTTTGTACTCGACAGTACTGCCAGCGTAAATACAATTTATTCCCTTTGCGCTCACACAGTTTGGTATATATTTGTATTGTTTACATGTTCCAAATAAATATAATTACACCGGTTCCCTTTGCGAGGTAAGCAGAGTGGACCGATTATTGTTAATTGTAATAGTTATACCTAGTAATTATTAAGTTGAAACGCACTTGCAGATAGGTACTGTTTCACAAAATACTTTTTTATTAAATTTGTGTCTGCTAACCAGTTTTGCCTTTAACAGCACCTTCAGGACCAAATGATTAAGGGATTAAAATTTAATTTAAAAAAAAATAGGATTGTAATAACTGATTGTAAATGAATGCAAATTAAAAGCATGTTAACATCCATGTGGTCCAGATTCCAACAATCCTTGAGAGACTAAAAAACACTTCAAGACATTTTATCGCATCTACTCAGTAACTGCAATAAATTAGGCACTCATTTGCAAGCAATAGGTAAATTATATTAAACCAAACTAATTTGTGAAAATAGCCAATATTTCTCAATCTAATCTAAACTAATATTATAAAGAGAAACGATTTGATTTTTTGTTTGTTACGATTTAACTTAAAAACTACTTGACCAACTTTTAAAAATTCTTTTACTTTTAGAAATCTGCACTATCTTACTAAGTGGTAGATAGAGTTCTGCATTGTCTCGGGTCTGGTACCACCGCCTTACCTATTCCTGCCGCAATAGCTTCAGTGCTTGTCGCTGTCGTGTTCCGGTTTGGAGGGTAAGGTAGCCATTAAACTTATGCATGTGACATTAACACCCTGCCATACGGATAGCAATGCACCATTAACATCTTTGGTGTCTATAGCGATGGTTGTCTCTTTCCATCAGGAGACCCATCTGCTTGTTTGCTATCTTATGATATAAAAAAAAACCAGAAGTGACATGGGCTACTTTTTTACCCGACTGAGCAAATAGAACGAAGTCGTGAGTAATTGCCAGTAGTGTACCTATAGGTAGGTATGTGTAACGATGGTGCAGTAATATCTATTCAGTAATTGTAATTGATTCTAGATGTGAATTGGATTTGTATTTAAATACCATATTTGTTAAATACCAAATCGCCTTTGTGGTCTAGTGGTCCAGCGTTAGCGTCGACTACATGAGGTCCCGGGTTCGATTCCCGGGTCGGGCACAAAAAAAAAAGTGTTTTTCAGTTTTCTGATAAACACAAAATAGCCCGGGATTGGAAAGTGCCCGGTTGGCGATAGGCTTGCCACCTATCACATTTGTGGGACCAAGTATCTTCGGCTAATCGTGGGTGCCATTGTTGTACCTCTGCCTACCCCTTCGGGGATACGGGCGTGAAGATACTTACTAACTTACTTATATTTGTACTAACGAAGTACAGGTGTTTCAAGCGCAAAATTTATCTCATACAACCCATGCCTAAACCTATAAAAAGGAAGATTGATTCATGCTGTTCGCAAAATCTAATTTTAGTCAAACACATTAATGTACTTGTACGTTCACAAACCACATGAATACAAATAGACACGCCATTGGGAAGGAAACGTGTCGCCGCGCATATGAGCAAACGCTCCTATCACCATCGAAAATGTCATATATTTGTTGATATATTATATAGTGAAAAAATAAAAATAAACAATGTTGTACGGTTTTAGCGTACCGAATGAGATGATGCCAAGGTTTAAAAATTACTTTTTAGTAATTTTAAGTAGGTAAGTAGGTACTTATTATAACTCTGTCTTTCTGTATGTAAATGCAAGCTACATTGATAAACTAAGAAATTATCTTGAAAGACGTATCCATTTAATCCGTGAGTACATAGAAGTCGTTGGTTTTAGTGCTGATTCTCTCATACAGATCTTACACTACAAAGAACGTATCTACCTACCTATATCATCAAAAACTGTCGAGATAGCTCCAACCCTATGTCTGTCGTACCCCAGACACGATAATTACAGCCAATTTTCCCCTTTGCTATCCCTTAGGGAGACCTAAATAATGCTGTCGATAAATTCTGGACGCAAGCCACGGCGAAAAATTTTGTAATAACATTAAAATAACTCATTTGAGATTTAATGTTGGTATTTTCTAGCTGATGCATGCGGTTTTGGTCTCGTTGAATTTGATTTAACCCACTATGGCTGGAGTTTGGGGTTCGCTCTGTCTGTTCGTCCGTCTGTCCGTCCGCAGTCTAACTCAGAAATCGTTAGTACTAGAAAGTTGTAATTTGGCAACGACATACATTATAGTTATGGCAATAAAGTGATAACACGGTGGTGGTGGTGGTGGACCGGTGGTAGGATGTGCTGTGCCGCGCTCCCGGCTGCATGGGTGCCACCATCTTGCTTATTTCTCCCGTGAAACAGCTTTGCTGTGTTTCGGAGAGAAGGGCAAGACAGGCAGTGTAATTACTGGCACCGAGACTTAACGACTTATGTCTCAGGATAGACAACACATAAATGGAATACCTGGGCTAATTCTAGCCCAGGTATCCCATTTTTGTTCATTGGCGACGTCGACCACTTACCATCAAATGGCACGTCTGCCAGTTTGCCTATCTTATTAACATAAAAAAACATAAAATTTTCCGTAAAAGGCCGGCAACGCACCTGCAAGACCTCTGGTATTGCAGATGTCCATGGGCGGCGGTGATCACTTACCATCAGGTGCATCTCTTGCTCGTTTGCTCCCTCTTCTATACCTACTGCAGGGTATCGTTGAATAGGTTATCTTTTAGTGATCGAATTTTATTAAATGCCAACACTTGATAAAATTGGATTCTTTCCATTCTTGCAAGTAAATATTTTATTCACTCATACTATTTTCCATTCAGTAATATTTTTATATATTCAGGTACATATGGGCTTTGGGATATTATTGATATTATATATTGGGGATATTATATATATTATATACATATTCACCTACCTACCTACCTTCCTATGGGCTTCCCGAGAAATTATGCAAGTGGATCACCAGTTTTTTGGCTGATCGGAGCATTAAGATCGTAGTCGACGGTGCATGTTCCGATCTTAAACCTGTCAATGCTGGTGTTCCCCAAGGCTGCGTGCTATCACCGACACTGTTTCTTCTGCATATCAATGATATGTTGCGAATTAGTAACATACATTGCTATGCGGACGACAGTACTGTTGATGCTACATACTCCGGCTGTAGCGGTATTTCTCGGGAACACGTCGAAGGGGGCCGGACCAAGCTCGTGTCTGAACTCGAGAATCAACTAACTGATGTCGCAGAATGGGGTCATCAAAACCTTATTACATTTAACCCCAAAAAGACGCAGCTCTGTGCGTTCACCGCAATAAAAACACCCTTTGTCGTATCACCTCGGTTCAAAAACACTCTCCTGATTGCCTCAGCCAGTATTGGAATTCTGGGAGTCGACATATCGTACAACGTTCAGTTCCGCGGTCATTTGGAAAAGCCTAGCCTCCAAAAAGCTTGGTGTACTCAGTAGAGCAAAGCAGTACTTCATGCCAGCCCATCGCCTCCAACTTTACAAGGCCCAAATTCGACCTCACATGGAGTACTGTTCTCACCTCTGGGCCGGAGCTCCTCAGTACCAGCTTCTTCCTCTTGATTGTTCGGTTCGAATCGTCGACGACCAGGCTATTTCTAATCGGCTTGACTCTTTAGCGTTATACAGAGATGTAGGCTCGCTCTGCATCTTTTACCGTATTTATCATGGGGAGTGTTCCGACGAGTTGTTCGGACTAATGCCTGCCGCTAAATTCCACCATCGGACATCGCGTCAAAATTTAAAGTTCCATCCTCACCACCTCGATGTCTGGAAATCCACAACCGTGCGCTTTTGTCGACACTTTTTGCCTCGCATTACTCCTTTGTGGAATCTATTACCCTCGGGGGTGTTTCCGAATGGATACGACTTAGGGACCGTCAAGAAACGAGCTTATTCATTCTTAAAAGGCCGGCAACGCAGCTGCAATACCCCCGGTATTGCGGATGTCCATGGGCGGCGGTGATCACTTACCATCAGGTGCACCATCTGCTCGTTTGCCCCCTCTACTATAAAAAAAAACCTAACAGATTTCGCCTTTAACATAAATTCAAACCTAATATCAATGATAACGTTTATAGCACAGTCTTACTTACACCCGCACTTTATGGACGCTTGTTCGTAACCAAAATAGTCTTTTTTGCACCGAGAATCCTGCGTAAAGTGCCGGTTTTCATCATACTGTGCTATGAAACAATACACGATGCGTGTGACTGAAGTTGACTATCATCGCGGCGAGCACACTCGCTTCACTCGTTTCTCTATCTTCAGTCTTCACCTCGTGCGATAATAGACAACTCAAGCCATATGTGTCGTTATGTAGCGAGTATAAAGATGATGTAAGGATTTAATAAAAAACATTACTGTGAAACAATAAATATTTAATTCTATTGTTGCTTTGACCCTTTTAAAGAATAGATCATCTGCTTTCCTGTCAGGCAGTATTTCTAACTTGTCTTTTTCTAAAAAACCGTATCTTTATGTTCGTATTCCTGAAGAGATAGGCAGAGGTACAACAGCCTTACCGCCCGGCCACGCGAACCGGCGGCGGAGGCGGCGGCGGCGAAAATTCGTCGGTAACCCCCCCGCCGGCCGCCACGCCGTGGCATGTTTAGTACTTTCCCATATATTTGTTTCAGACGCTAGACGCTTCACCGTTCGCGCCGCGCGAAAAATCGCGAGCGCGAATTTCCCGTGGCCAGGCCGTTAGCCTTACCGATCATCTTTGGTGTTTATAGGCGACGGCTTTCTCTAATTTTTAGAAGAATGATCCGTTTGCTTGTTATTTTATAAAAAAATATAGCACAAGTTAGCAAACAATTAACCAACAAATTTATATTTATCTTAAGAAACGTATTATGTTTTTACGTTGTAACTTGTAAATAACTTTCCTCGCATTTAAAGCAGCCCGTTTGTATATTGAATTACAGACTTTGTGTGGAAAACTGTTCACAAAATATTTTGGCGTCACAAAGGAGGTATTAACGGCGGCACTGCGGAATGAAAATTTTATGTAAATCGAACGCCAGAGGCAACGGACACGCGCCAAGTTTCGCGGTAAAGTGAATTTGTTTATTTTAGCGAGGAAAAAACTTCAGTGTTGGCAGTTTCCTTATTTTATGTAGGCACTTCTTTGACTTGCTCGTTGGTTGAGTTTTACTTAATAACGATTACCAATATAAACGATACTTAAAAACGTCGATTGAGACGAGTGTCGCTATTAAAGCCCTTGAGGCCAGCAGCTATGATCATGTCGGAAATAAGGAACTTTAGTCCGATTTCTGATAGGGAAAGGTATTTGGGTGTTGGTTTGGAATATTTTGAAGAATCTCTGAAGTCTGCCATTTCAATAGATAGTTTAATAAGACCCCGTTCTTTCCCCTATTGGTCTTGACCCCCTTTGAAAATAAGAATCATCTGTTTTTTTATCCGACAGTTGGTAAAAGGCGAATGATTGGCGAAACATGCCGCTATCATCGTAAATACTGGGTGGTAGAGTTCTGCAAAGTTTTGTCTAGGTTTAGTACCAACGCCTTCCCTATTCCTGCCGCAATTGTGTTAGTGCTTATTACTTTGCTCTTTTTATCGGGAGAGTCATTTGCTTGTTTGCTAGTAAAAGAATACTTCCATGTAAGTACTCCCTCGTTGGGTGTTTTGCGTATATAAATAATAACGTCACGTTTTTCCCCGTGTCGATTCCGGGCTCCGTTGAAGAATACACCAACTGCCGTTCTGCCAGACAGGTCGTAAAAGACGACCGATTGGCTATACGAGTCACTACCATCGTGGCTACTAGGTGGTAAAGTTCTGCATTGTCTCGCCCGGGTCTGGTACCACCGCCTTACCTATTCCTGCCGCAATAGCGTCAGTGCTTGTCACTGTCGTGTTCCAGTTTGGAGGGTAAGGTAGCCGGTAAACTTATGCATGTGGCATTAGACCTCGCCACAAGATAGCAACGCACCATTAACACCTTTAGTGTCTATAGGCGATGGTTGACTCTTTCCATCAGGAGACCCATCTGCTTGTTTGCTATCTAGTGACATAAAAAACGTCAAACGTGAAGAGTATCACTGTTGAAAAGTAAATAGCAGTAAGTATTTTGCTGAATAGCTAGATGGGGTGGTATAACATAGATGTATGGCTTTACTCGTTAATTGATTGATGATGGTGGTATGTAAATCTAACGTACCAATCGAGACGATACTTGATTCACCGATAAGGAAAGGTATAAATTGGTCGATTTTGATCTAATTAACGGTATTTGGCACAGTTTTTAAAGGAGAAAAGTTTATTTAAGATTTTTAAAATAATCGATGTATTAGCCTGAAAGTTAAGAAAGTTTACTAAAAACAACATAATGTTTATTTTTGAAAAGCTGTAACTTTATACGCGACTTCTAGGTGGTAGAGTTCCGCAACGTCTTGCCCCGAGCAATAAATATTTGGTGCCACCGCCTTACCTATTCCTGCCGCAATAGCGTCAGTGTTTGTCATCCTGCCACACGGATAGCAACGCACTTTTAACATCTTTGGAGACAACTTTCTCTTTCTATCAGGAGATCCATCTGCTTGTATGCTGTCTTATGAAAAAAATGTGTAAAAGTTTGACCCGGCCGACCATCCCTGAAACTTCCCGCTAAATTACCTAAGTTATTTTAAGCTCAAAAGAGTAAAAACTATAAGCATTGATTTTTTCAGTTCAAATATCTATTTGGTTTAAAAATGGCAGTATATTGATTTGTGAAAAGCTGTATATTTTGGAAACGATGATCGATTTTGATCTTTCAAATGGCATTCAACATAATTTTTGAGATCTAAAATATTGCTTTAGCTAAATAATAGATTGGTTGAAAATATTCGAAACAATGTCAAAACACATTTTGTTTCCAAGTTTTTCATCATTGATAAATCCCAAAAAAATTGACCGATTTTGATCCACTTAACAGTATTTGACGCGGTTTGTAAAGGAGAAAATCTAATAAGATTTTTAAGACAATCGCTGTATTAGCCTGAAAGTTATTTCCAAAATAATATTTTTAAGTTAGTTTTAGTAAGTTGGCTAAAAATAACGTAATTTTAATATATGAAAAGCTGTAACTTTTGAATATTACCTATATTCGATTTTGATTTTTGAAATAGCATTCGACGTAGTTTTTTAAGTACGAAAAAGTTCGAAGTTATTCCAAAAAAAATTAATTTGGAAGTTATGTTTGAAAAATACTGTTTCGACAAAATTTTTTGGGGGTTTTTTGAACATTTCTCGACATCTCCTGGGCCGACTTAGTTCAAACTTTCAGGTAATGCCATCAACCGCGTTTCCATCGGTCCAGCCGTACGAAAGTTACGAGATGTTTAGATACATGCATACACACACATACATACATACAGATATACTGATGTCATTATGAAAATAATCGGAAAAGGTTTCTAGGACCTCAAAACATGGAGATCTGGTGAAAACTCGATTTTCGAAAATCGGGGCAAAATCAGTACCTAACTTCCTTATCGACATACGTAGCGGGAAGTTAAAAATCAACAGACAATATAATTTCTTACAAAATAATAACTTTGTTAAATCTATTAAGATTAAAATCAATATTTTTCTAATAACGACCTTTTCTGGGTCACAAGGCTAATAAAAACCTCACAATCTTAAGCGATGATACAAAAAATATATATCAGGCCTATTGCAACACTTGAGTAATCAAATGTTAGAAAAAGTAATACCAATAATAAGCTTTAACTATATCACCATAAAGGTTTTTAATCTACGCAGTTTTTATATAAAATTATTTGAAGCACAATTCACAGTAGTTCAATGCAAGTCGTCACTCGTCTTTATTCTTATGACACTTTTATACAGCCACGATTAACAATCACAAACGAAATTAGAACCCAATAATATTATTAGTTTTTTTGTGAAGCCGTACAATGGTCCCCTTTCCTTGTGAATTAATATTTTGAATAACTAGACGTGTACTCAAATTACCACCAGTATTTGTATAAACACAATAAATATTTTTTGCATTATCATTTTATCTTCTAGTGGGAGATATCGCTGATATGATTTAAGATTATGCTTGTCATAACGA
Source organism: Apodemia mormo (assembly GCA_036924255.1). NCBI lineage: Eukaryota > Metazoa > Arthropoda > Insecta > Lepidoptera > Riodinidae > Apodemia > Apodemia mormo. The sequence goes on along the minus strand of JAUPFN010000014.1, from coordinate 11,032,645 downwards.
AATTTATTTCTCGAGAAATGTGTAACTCGAGTCGCTTTGTTTGGGAAGTGGGGTTTGAGAGAAATTGTCATCACTATTTGAAGCGCAAAACAAACTTTAGCCAAGCACATTAATTTCCTCGTGGTTTAATGGTTATATTTGGCGCAAAACATGAGATCATTGATTTGAGCCCCGGGTCGGGCTAAAGCTTAAAAAGGAAGGAAGCAGCCAGGATTGTGGTGGTAAGTTAACAGTTCCATGTTAATGCTTGCCAACTTTTTTTGGAACCCTAGCCGGCGAAAAATATCCGTAATGTTAAACAAAAGCGCAAGATCTTTATAATATGGAACTTCGTTCCTAACTGGTGTCCCACGACCAAGAGCGGATCCAAGGGGGGTCATGGGTCACGCATATTTTTAGTTCTTCTCGCACAACTTATCGCATGTCTATGTGTCAGTGTGTCAATCTTGAATATTTTACATTGACAGATTCATTCAGATACACTATTATGGCCACGCTGCACTGCGCGTCTAACATTACCTATTTTGATGCTGAAAACAGTATTTCATATACTTTATTTTTATTCAACTGTAAAAATACTAATGTGGAGAAAAACAGTATGATACTGTTTTAACAGTACATTTTGGGGACTCTATAAGTATATGTCTCAAATTAGCGCGTAAAAGAATACGCAACAGACGTTATAAGCTTAATAAAATGTAGCGATGGGGATCACCACATATCTCACCTACTGATAAATCGGTGATTTGTATAGAACGGGAACGTCTATTGACGCATGATTCACTCTGCCTACCCGGCGACAGAACCAATGGGATGATGTATATTTTTTACATTAACTTATTTATTTACCAAGACTCATATTTCAATCGCCTCTGTGGTCAAGACTTATATTTCAATCGCCTTGTGTTCTAGCCGATGTCGGTGTTGATCGCATGAGGGTTCGATTCCCGGGTCATGCAATTCACAACGTGTTTTTTTAGTTTTATGATGAAAACAACGTTGCCCGCGATCGGATAAGTGCCCGGTTAGTGATAGGCTTGCCACCTACAACCTTAAGGAACTAACGGTCAGTTTTCGAAACGCAAATTATTTTTATCAAGCAATTAATCTTTATTTAACGTAATTTTTACAAGCAAATGATCTGTTAAATATAGATTAATTGTTTGTTAAAATTAATTTGCGTTTCAGAAACCGGCCGTATGTATCTTTGGCTAATCGTGGGTGCTTTTGTTGTACTTTTGCCTCTCGGGGCACCCCTACGGTGATACGAGCGTGAAGATACACATATCTCGAGTCGAGATATTCTCAACTAGGTCTTGATAAGGTTCACCAATCGATACATATTATTCGCTGACTATATTATAACCTTGCGAGAATTTCGCAACTTCTTGAACGGGTTCTGCACCACAGCCTTACCTATTCCTGCCGCTATGAACTAATGTTTGGAGATTAAAGTAGCCAGTAAACCTTTGCATGTGACATTAAAACCCCGCAACAAGAGGCATCTGCTTGTTTGCTATCTTATAATATAAAAAATATCCATGAGTCATAGTGATAATTTATCATCAGTTAAGCCTCTAGTCCATCCCCTTTTCTATATAAAAGTAATTGTTAGTGTCGTTGACCAACAAATACCAGAAGTAAATTCATGGGCGTACTCAGGACTGACTGAAACTGGTTTTTCAACCGAAACTTCAATTTCTGTTCCAGTTCCGGTCGTACATTATAAAACTACTAGCTGACCCGGCAAAGGTTGTTTTACCATATAAATTATTTAATTAAAAAATAAGGGTTGGTGATAGAAGGGCAAAAATTTAAAGTTATATGTATTTTTCAATGCTGAATCATAAAAAAATAAAAATAAAAAAATTGTCCATAAAATAAAAAAAAACCCTCCCCCTTGGTGATATATGTTGATGTTTAAGACTCCCCTCCCCACCCCCTATATCACACGTATTTTTAGTACCTACAAAGAATCTTAAATTTTTTGAACATTTAGGAAATACAGGCATAAGTATCATCTAATTTTATTATAGAAAAATTAAAGACTACAATAATAACATCTAGAGGTAGACAGAAAGGTTGCAGGTTATTTCTGGCTGACATAAGAATACAAGGAATGTGAAAAAGTTTGTTGTAAGTACTAATACATGAACATTAATGTACAGTGTCCTCGGACCACGGATTAGCAAAACATTCAACACCAATAACTGGATAAGTATCTTGCAAATAAATACACGTGATATATTGCTACACCCCACTCCCCCTTGTGATATTAGGTGATATTTTATGGACCCCTCCCCCCCTTTCGAGCCTCACGTGATTAATGGACGGCCCCTAACAAAGTCAAATTATTATTAGAATATCATTGACCTATATTATATGTTTTCTCTATTTAACAGACACTACATTCATTTTATTTGACAGGTAGGTACATGATAACTATATATGATTTCTGTGCATGATAATAAACACACATCAATACTATTTTCTTTAGACGTAAAGTCAGTTGTCAAATTTAAAAGAGATTATATTGTTTAGTCTATGGTCGAATTTCGGCCACAGGCAATCGCTACTTCATTTAGTTTTCCCATTGATTCCCATTTTCCCATTTCCCATCCCATTCCCATTTTCTCATATTCGTATCAAAAACTTGTGGTCATCTGTAATGCCTCAATGATTAGGACGCGACAGTTGTTGAGATGGCGCGCTCGGGGTCCAGACATAATGGTGGTGCCGCGGGATTAGTGGCCGTTAAGTGGATTACAACCCGCTTCCGCTCCTTTGTGCCGTCCCACGCCACTCGAGATGTGGCTACTGGCTTACGTACTTGGCTTTGTAAGGCTGTATAAATATTAAACTTAAGAGTTTCAAGTAAAGGATAAAACTGAAAAAATATATATACCATCACGGTAGTGTTTTCGCGGTAGGCAAACTGAACGGCAATTGACGCCAGAATTCATTGATTTGGCGCTTGGCGAGATGCGTGGTAATCCCCATAATTTCATTTCGCCATTATAATGACTATTCCTTCTCTTTTGTGATAACAAGAATTAACAGCTTTATATGCTTTTTAGTGGCAAGGTGTTGATTACACACCACTACTAGACTCCGGGATACTCTAGATAAAATAGGAGATTTTTCTGGATAAATATCAAGGGGTGATAATTATCAAGGTTATGTCAAAACTGTGGAGCTTGCTGACGTCACACAAGGAAAAGAGATCTTATCGGCCAGGCAATATGTATTGCCCGAAGAACGAAATCCACTAAAGAAGCTTTGAATGTGTAAAAGATATTTCACGATTAATAATTTACTTAAAATTTATGTATTTAGAGTTAAAACTTGTATGACCGATTACATAATCATAGCAATAGGTAGGTATCGTTTTGCTCAACTCCGAAATTGAGCTTGGGACCTCTAGATCTAAGCTGAACAGGCTAACTCAGTGAAGGATTTACCCGTAGGCCCATGAGGTCGGAGCCTATAGGGCAGCATTTAATTTGTGAGCGGCAAAATTGTCGAGATGTCATAATTTTAAAAGCGGAAGAAGTCAAAAGCAATACGAATTCAAAATTCATACATTCGATTAAACCGATTTTAAAAATTCCTTCACCTAATGGAAAACTATATTATTCCGGGATAACATAGGCTATTTTCTTACCGGACTAAACGAAACGAAGTAGGGTTTTTGGGTCACGGAACAAGGTCTCGGGCAACAGCTAGTATTTAATAAACTATAAATCAACCAATAATAAGTAACATATCATTTAATAAAATTTTGTCAATAAAATTTTAAATATTTTTAATTAATTTCAATAAAGCCAAAAATAAGCGGCATATCAGTCGGGGCCTAGGGTGCCGTCAAGCGTAAATCAGCCACTGTGCTAACTACTATAGACCAACGAAACAGTCAAGTCAGTATTTGCAATAATCTAAGAAGGAAGTACATATATATCACAACATACAACATATTACAACATATTACTCGTAAATCTATATCAGCATGTGTTTAGATTTACACTCATTTTATATCACAGTTCCCAGGTAGAAATAATGAACAATGTACGAATTACTCACTATTTCTACAGTGCAAAATGATTGCTGTGTTATGCACACACACTTCTTTTTTTATATCATAAGATAGCAAACAAGCAAATGGGGTTTCCTAATAGAAAGAGTCAACCATTGCCTGTAGACACCAAAGATGTTAATGGTGCGTTGCTATCTTGTGGCGAGGTCTAATGCCACATGCATAAGTTTACCGGCTACCTTACCCTCCAAACCGGAACACGACAGCGACAAGCGCTGACGCGATTGCGGCAAGAATAGGTAAGACGGTGGTACTAGACCCGGGCGAGACAATGCAGAACTCTACCATCTAGTATCCACGATGGTAGTGACTCGCATAGACAATCGGTCGCCTTTTACGACCTTTTTTTTGGTCTATTCTTCAAAAGAGCCCGGAACCAACACGGGGAAAATTCTTCTTTTATATTAAATATCTGGTTGACCGAGCTTTGCTCGGTTTTTCACATACCCATATCTTGGGAACCGAGCTTTCATTGGACCTGGAACCTTGATAAATCGATTCCTATAGAATAAATAAAATATTTTTTTCTGTACCTGGTTGACCGAGCTTTGCTCGGTTTTTCACATGTCCATATCTTGGGAACCGAGCTTTTCTTGGACCTGGAACCTTGATAAATCGAATCCTTGACCCGAAAAAAACCCTAATTTGTGACTTTCATGAAAATCGTTAGAGCCGATTCCGAGATTACAATTATATATAAATATAATTGTAATCTCGGAATGCTCGTTTAAAGGTATTAGATAAGTCGTTTATTTAAGTTTACTCACCTGGACTACAAGGAGGATAATGTTTAACTATCGAATGCGTAACCCATTCGGCATACCTTACAACTGAAAAGGCTTATCAGCTTGTTGAACAAGAACATGACTGAAAAAAGTATCTTCACGCCTATATCCCCGAAGGGGTAGGCACAGGTACAACAAGTGCACCCACGATTAGCCGAAGATACTTGGTCCCACAAATGTGATAGGTGGCAAGCCTATCGCCAACCGGGCACTTTCCAATCCCGGGCAACTTTGTGTTTCTCAGAAAATTGAAAAAACACTTTTTTTTTAATGTGCCCGACCCGGAAATCGAACCCGGGACCTCATGTGGTCAACGCCAACGCTGGACCATTAGACCACAGAGGCGACAACGAACATGACTGACGATGTAAAATTTTTATTTTTGGATTCATCTCAATTATAGAAGTGAGAGAATTAGAGAAACCTATGACTATATAAATTAAACAATCCTTAAGAATGGTTATAATTTATTATATTTGGATTTTTTTTTAATTAAACTGCACCTTGTTGTTTTAATATTACTAAAAACATAAAATGTAAGTTTTGCTTATATCTTAATACCTACTTACCGAGAACAGCTTACATTTTTCGTAAAGTTTTTTACCTTTCAAGTCTAAATCTAGTAACCTATTGAAATTGTGCGAAGAAACCTTTGAAATTAACAATTTCTGGGAAATATGGCAATACCTTTTTTGTGAAAACGTTTATTGAGCAAAAGAACAAAAATAAAAGAGACTAAACAAGGGATTAACTATTGTGTTAAAGCTTATGAAGCTTACGGAAATATTAATAGTAATTTGAAAACTCATTCATGACTAATATAAAGGTTCCTACTTATTGGCGCCTCATTCGAAGTACATGTGCTAATACGATCATAAGAGTATGTTTTTCTATAGACCACATTGGATTAGTAGCTGTAAAAATAGATTCGTTGGTTGATTTGATTTGTTTGAAATTCCATTAATTTGATAAATAAACTATAAAGGCGCGTATAAGTTTTGATCTATATTTCTAATAACTACTACGATTATATCTAATTTAAATCTTACTTTGAAATTTTGTAAAATTGTCTAAAATAATAAGCATTTCAATGTGTTATAAACAATTTGCGTCAATTTGTACAGTATAATTATAAGGCGGCAGGTATTTATGTAAGAAAAATAGTAGTTTAATACTACAATTTACATATATCTAATAAAGAATTATTATAATTCAATTGAATATATTTTAGTACTTTAGTTATACATAATTTTTTATAGTTTTTATAGTTTTGGTCTTTAGTGATAAAACAGTTATTATTTTTATAATATTTCTAAAACTCAAACTTACAGTGGTCTAAACTTCAGGATCATTATGATTAAGGTGATGTTAAAATTCCTTTGTAATTAAACCCAGAAATTAGGATTAGGAATAGTAAATAAAAATCATATTTTGTATGGTTCAATTATATATTTAATTTTTTTTCATTACATACATTACATAACCTCACAATAACAGTCATACTTAAGCTCTACTTTAAATTACACTCTAGGAACCCACTCCAACGTGTATTTAATTCAATTACAACGTCATTCTCCAGCTGGTTTTTGCCCAAACATTTTAAATTTCAACAATGAACTTATTTTGCCAACAATAACTGTATTTCGGAACACAATGGTACGAATCTCGGCTACGATGACAGGCCGACACGGTCAGTATTTTTTCAACACTCAAAAATAACTGTTCACGAATGTCGAATTGTATTTACGCGTGAAGTGTTGTCGAGTCCTTTCCGATACAATCTTAATCGCAGATTAGTGAGGCGACCACATTGTCAGGTTGTTTAAATGCCTGATGATTTGCCCACCAATGCGTCACAATGGTGTACAGATTATATTTATGCGTCTCCCACGCGAATTTTGCTATCTTCCGATCATATCCGGTCAAGTGTTTACTTAAATACTCTAATACTTAAATACGTCTATTGTTGTATTTATTTATGTGGAATAAGAGGTTTCTTTTTTGAGAACATATGTTGAAAGAAATAATAGGTATCTTCAAGTCAAATTCCATACGAGTTAAGCAGAGAGAACTAAATGTCAAACATCACGGGCTAATCTACAGAAAAAACTAATCCATACCATTAGGCTGTATTATATCTGGAATATACCTCTATATAATACCTACTTGAAACAAAACTTTAAATACTGCTGTCATCCTATGAGGTCTTACCCTCTCTTTCTACCACAGCTGTATAGAAAGAGATGACGAGAATTCTCAGACTCAGATATAACGTAGGTGTTTCAAGTGATTAATATGAGTGCTAGCCCCAGCTTTACCTAATGCTTCATGATCCATATAAGCTTTCCTCTAAGTAAGTCCTACGTAACACCAAGTCTAACATACCTACTATGATGAAGTCAAACTGTCCGTGTTTGGCGCATGGTGTCGAAGTCCTCAACAGCGGTGTATTTATAAAGTAGCCAGTAAACATTTATATGCAAGTGGTATCCTCGCCACACGCATAAATGTTTACGTACATACATACACGCATTGCCATCCCGGCAGCGCACTATTAACATCTTTGGTCTCTGTAAGTGATGAGCATCTCTTTCTATCAGGGAAGCCAATTGCTTGTTTGCTATCCTATGATGTATTAAAAAAATGTGATGAAATAATGGCAATCAATATCAAAGCTTATAATATTCAGGAAACTTAAATTATCATGTACTTATAGTGAAAATATTACCTAAGTCATTTACCTTTCCAGGTAGGCAGAGTGAACCAAACGAATTTCACCGACTTACCGGTTAACAAAATGCGCATTCCATCGCTCTGATAACGATATCACTTATTTGCGGTAACGGGGATTGACAGCTTTACGTGCTCTCCTGAGACACAAGTAACATACCTGGTTAGAAACACTATTCGAAAAGTTTTTATTTATTTAACATTTGTCGCCATTAAGCAATGTCTTACTGCCGACTAGGTACCACTTGGAAAGTTTTAGAATTTTTTCGTCGGGTAGGCCTGGTGTCGTACAATCTAAATGCTTTTTGAATTTCAATTTTCCGATTTTTATTAAAACTTAAACACATGAGAAAGTGTGAGTCGACATGGGAAAAAATGTAATATCTATAATATTATGAGTAGTTGATTAATAAATGCACTTTTATTTCTTTAAAAATACATAAGTGCGTCAAGACTAATGAATTAAAAAATGTGGCACAATATTGGAACCATTCCAACAGAAACATAAAATTCATTTATTTTTTTATAATTATTTTTAAGTGAGAGATACTTGACTAAAAATTTCCTTCCCTTTCAAGTACCCCGTCAAAATATTCAATACAAGTAATATGTGTGGCAAAAAATCGATTGCCTGGTCAACTACAGTAATGCTCTAAAAAAGAAATTAATGTTTCGCAGGATTTCCGCAATACGATGTCGGATTCTGTTAATTACATCCGGTCAAATATAACTCAAACTGCAATAAATTTTATATAATCTGTGTCTAACACTTTAATACGTCTTTTGTTATATTTATTGATATGGAATAAGGCCTCTCTTTCTTTACAAGATATGTTGAAGAACCTTTTGTAATATTGAGAAAGCTTATATTTCACACTAGGCGTGAATATGCACAAAAGTGCATAGAAACTCGCCTAGTTACTACACTAGACGAGTTTCTATGCCCTTTTGTGGTACATTTTACTGAAAAAGTATCGCTGTTTTAGGTTTGAGCTTTGACGTGGTAGTTTAAATTCATGTCTAGATATGATCTACTTTTAAAATGCCATTTTATAAACATTAAAAAAAATAAATGATACATGTTGTATTAGAATTTTATTACTACTAACCCCATCTATTATAAAACTAACGAATTTAAATGCTACAAAACTACACTAGGCGACGATCTATGCCCTTTTTTGGTATATTTTACTGAAAAAATATCGCACTTTTAGGTTTGAGCTTTGGCGTGGTAGTTTTAATTAATTTAATTTATTTTCATTCACTCCATTTTAATACAATAATAATACACTTGTACTTTTTAACTTCCCGTTATGTATGTAGCTAAGGAAAGTACTGATTTAGTAAGTCAGTGTTTTCTTGCTGTTTTTTGTGACTTAGCAATTGAGACATTTCAATATTTTTCAGAACTGAAAAAATCTATGCTTATAGTTTTTACTCTTTTGAGCTTAAAATACCGCGGGAAGTTTCAGGGATGGCATGCAAGTTTTTACAGATTTTTCACAATAAGATTCTTATGAAACAGTACAAGTGTATTAATTGATTAATATTGTATTGAGATCAATTTCCAACCTTAGCCCGAGGGTAAAATGCTAAAAAAAAGTATATTCATGCCCGTATCCCCGAATAGGTAGGCAGAGGTAAAACGTATGCATCCATGATTAACCGAAAATAATTAAGTCCCACAGCGTGATAGGTGACGAGCCTATGACCAACCGGGCAATTTTCGAATTCCGGGCAACGTTGTTTTTATTAGAAAATTGAAAAAACACATTTTTGATTTGTCTGACTCGGGAATCGAACCCCGAGGGTTTATCTGAAAGAAAAATTCGAAAAATTTATTCGCTGAGTTTCTACCGCCAATTCTTTGTGCCTGCGATAAGTCCAATATTAATTCTAAAAATTTTGAAGGTTACTACTAGTACTACCCGTCACTCACGTCATTGCCCGCACGTCAAAAATACAGAATTATTTTCTGATAAATTGTAAAATACAACATCATGAACGTTAAAAAAATATAAGATACTGTATTTTCGGTAAGGATAAGAGTTTATCAATATATTTTTGTTGTTTATGTGACTAAATATAAGGTGTAATGTATGTTTTTTATTTTATTTGTCTTAAAAATTTACTCGACGCTCCTATAATACGTCAAAATTTCAGTGGTCACTTTTTCAGTAAAAGGACAATGCATTACAACCTCCTTTTAATTTAGTCGAATAATACAAATTGATCCTGTTATTATTAGTGGAGTCGATTCTTTTTCATTAATAAGTTAATTTTTTTATTAAGAAGATTAATTTTTTTTTCATTAATAATTTTGAATACCTTTTATAGTCGTTAACCAACTGCCAAAAGAGAAGAGGACATCAATTTGACGATTTTAAAATGTTTGATTATATTGATTACTTATTTTGAGGACCAAGTTAAGTGATTCTTTTTATTCTACTTGTACGAATATACAATAACAATATATAATTGTGATTCATCGTAAGAATCACAATTATTTGGAATATGAAACCTTGGAGATATATTACGAAACTTTTAATATAACAATAGGAAATCATAATTAGCATCGAATTTTGTTCTGTTTACATGTGTTGTTGATAAAGCTTTCTTAAGTGGCAGGAACGGGTTGCGTTAAGAATGCTTTTTTTAATCTAATAATTTAATTTTAATAAAATGTTGTTTTTGATTGCGGATATCTTATACTATACATATTATAAATGTTAAAGTTTGTATGTTTGGATGTTTGATAATCACTCACGTAAAAAATGGCTGTACCAATTTGGATTTGGTCCCGGATATAAGATGACCTGGAATAGCACAAAGAATTCTTTTATCCTAATGTAGAGGTCTGCAGCTAGTCTCGTATAAATTTTAGTGACTGTTTATATATACGAGTTGTTTTATTAGCATACTAGCTGTTACCCGCGACTTTGCTCGCGCATATTTACTTTAGAACTTATTTAACCTTTCTTTATTTTATTAAAAATCTCGGTGGACGGGTGGGCCGCTGGGCCGCTGGGCCGCTAGTAATTAAAAAAAAATATTTACATGTCCATCTTAATTATTTATATACGACATTTTTGTTATTAAAATGTAAGTAAAAAACCTACGACCAAAACAAATAATGACCATTAAAATAATTTATTTATATTTCAAACGTTATAGGTTATTGGTTCTATTACACAGAACCTACACATATAGGCAAACTATGGGTTTATAGCCAAGCATAGTCTAATACATTTAGAATATACTGAAATAGGAAATTTACTGCAATGGTGACTATGACTATGTTATAAAGTTCATAGATTCTTACATCATAACAGACACGATTTTTTTTCAGACTTATTATGTAATGTATCGACAACATAGTAAGGAAACGCATTAATTTCCTAGAAATAAGTTTAGCTTTTCGTAGAATTCTCGTTTTGAATTAGATTTCAGTTTTTCTGTTTTTTTTTTTGCAGTATTATGTAAACGAACATTTGTTTAGTTATAGTATCTGCAGACGTACGAGCGAATACTGCCAACAGACATTTGAAACACAATAGGTTAGTTACTAATACGATGTCGGCTTCTGAAAATTTTATTGACCCTCGTATAAAAAATTCCAATAAAACAATTTAGAGCTAAAAATTGTGTTCAATGTTATTCGGAAGATCAAACACGTTGATGATTTTGAAAAAATATACATTTTTCAAATACTGAATAACTAAGTATCATTTTAAAAAAATCTTTGAATTTTTGAACTTTTTTAATTCAATAGTCTGTAGTGCTTAGGCATAGTTTTTTTCTTTGAGGTTAAAATACTTAAATTTAGCGGGAAGTTTCAGGTGGCCTGTAGGGTCAACCAGCTCACAGTTTTTTTTTAATATAGTTACATTAGTTGGTTATATAGGTGTGTTACATACACAGAAATCCTAATAGATACGTATATTTAGTTTGGAGTATAGTTTAGTACATATAATATTATTGCCAAAGGTAATTTTAGATTAGATATTTCCTGTTAATTATAATAATAATAATAATAATAATCTTTATTGTTCCAACATTTACTTATTTTAGGTTGACCGCTGATCTCTACACTAGTTGATACTGTTATGTAGAAGCCAGTGCCCCCCTTCTAATTTGTTACAGAAAATGTATACATTTTCAAGTGTGTTCGTACATAAGTGTGTGTCTATGTGTATGCGGGTGTGTGTGTGTCTGTCTATGTGCGTGTGCACGAGAACGCGTGTGCGAGTGTGTGTGTGTGTGTGTTTATGTGTGTATAATTTATGTGTAAGTTTTATTGGTATTTAGCATTTTGTACCAACTATTAGTTTTTCGCAATTATTGTAGTCATATCTACTTAGCCAATCTAACACAGCTATTTTTAATTCGTAACCATTTTTTTCCCGAATAGGCATGAATTTATCTACAGCATTATATAATATAGGAACTAAATAATCATAGTATTTTTGTGCAAACGCAGTGTTTGTTTTGCTAATTGGACAATTTATTCTTCTCTTTTCTGTTTGTCTACTTATTGATGTAACTGATGCGTGATACCTCTTAATTACATTATAAATAAATAATTTACGGACACTAAGTACCTTAGCTTGTTTGTATACTGCTTCAGTAGGACGTCTATAGGGTAGATGTAAGGAAACTTTTAGTATGGCTCTTTGAGCTCTCTCCAGAGTTATAAGATTTGACTTAGCAGCGCCACCCCATGACGTGATACAATATGTTATAATACATTCAGCGAGAGCCTTGTACACATTAATAATATGAGAAGAAGTTAGTATATTTCTTAAATTTTTAAATAATATAATTAGTTTTCTTATTTTATTTGATGTGTCATCTATATGTTGCATCCAGTTAAGTCTGTGATCAAGTGTAATTCCCAAATATTTAACAGTGTTTGTCTTCTTAATAGACGTGCATAGGCAACTTGATACTCTGTCTAGTTTTATGGCCCTACAGTTATTTTCATGTATTTTTAAATTTTGGACTATATTAGTTTTATCAGTTTTATCAAAACACATGAAATTTGTTTTATTTGCATTAAGAGATCGTAAATTATTTTCTAACCAGATACCTACTTTACGTAGGACCTTTTCAGTTATATCTCTGACATTTTCCCATGTAGACCCATAAAATACTAAAGCCGTATCGTCAGCATACATAAGTGCACTACCGTTTTCGAGAGGACATTCGCATAGAGGATTTATGTAAGTCAAAAATAAGGTAGGACCCAAAGTGCTTCCTTGTGGTACCCCATAACTGCATAACTGCTCATCACTTGTCACTGTATCAATTTTCACTTTTTGATTGCGTTTTGTAAGATAATCGGAAAACCATTTTAATGGTATGCCTCTAACACCGTAAGACTCAAGTCTTAATAAAAGGATAGGAATCGAAACCGTATCAAATGCTTTTTGCAGGTCTAAAAATACCCCTATACATTTATTTCCCTTATCAAGATGTGAGCTAATAGTTGATGTTATTTTTTGTACCGCATCAGCTGTATAACGACCTGATCTAAATCCGAACTGTTTATCAGAAAATATGTTATTTTTGTCAAAATAGGATAATAGGTGCTTGTTAACTAATTTTTCTAATATTTTCGATAATGTTGACAATAATGAAATAGGTCTATAATTTGACGGTATTGATTTGTCTCCAGATTTGTATATTGGTATAACTAAAGCTTGTTTAAATATATTAGAAAAACTCCTTGCTCTAAGCTGAGATTACACATGTATGTTATTGGTTCAATTAGATATTTTTGAAATATCTTAATAATACAAGAAGGTATCTTATCTGGCCCTGAAAAAGATGTGTTATTTAAATTTGATATTATAGTTTTTATTTCTATTGTATCTGTGGGATAGTGATTGTAAAGGAGCTGACTTTAGATTTTCATATTTTGCTAATTCATAGTCTGTTTTATTAAGTTTAGTTAATACAGATGTAGCAAGTTGGCTTCCTACTGAGGTGAAATACTTATTTATTTCATTGGCAGAATCTTTTCGATTGTTACTAATTTTGCATAATTCTAAAGTAGCTGACTTACTTTTATTTATGTTGCATATATTTTTAATTATTTTCCATATTTCTTTATTATTATTAGAATGTAATTTAATTTGATTTTCATAATACTGATTTTTTAATTTTTTAATAAGATTGTTACATATGTTTCTGTATTTTTTATAATGCTTTTGTATTTCAGTATTATGTAAGTCATTTCTGTTTATGTAATTTATTTCGCATATGTATTGATTTAAGAACGCCATGAGTTATCCAAGGTTTCAGAGGTGTAAATTTTTTAGATAATTTTTGTGTGATTATGTTTTGATTCATTACGTTTGTAATACTTTCAACCAAATAATTGGCTACTAATATTATACTATTATAAATTTCTTTTATAATTACGTTAGTTTTTTCGATAGGTGTGTTACTAGTAGGTATTTTTAGTTTGAGGTATAGTTAGTAATAATATTAGGTATAGAAAATTTAGAAGTTATAGGAACTTCAGGTCTTACGTTTTTTACTTACATTTTAATAACAAAATGTCGTATATAAATAATTAAGATGAATATGTAAATATTATTTTTAACGTACTAGCGGCCCAACCGGTAATGTAGAGATTTTAAATAAAATAAAGAAAGGTTAAATAAGTTCTAAAGTAAATATGCGCGAGCAAAGCCGCGGGTAACAGCTAGTATGCAAATAAGACAACTCGTACATATAAACAGTCACTTAAAATTTATACGAGGCTAGCTGCAGATCTCTGCATTAGGATAAAAGTATTCTATGTGCTATTCCAGGTCATCTTATATCTGAGTCCAAATCCAAATTGGTACAGCCATTTTTTACGTCATTGATTATCAAACATACAAACATACAAACTTTAACATTTATAATATGTATAGTATAAGATATCCGCAATCAAAAACAACATTTTATTAAAAATAAATTATTAAATAAAAAAATAAACATTCTTAATGCAACCTGTGCCTTCCACTTAAGAAATCGTTATCAACAACACGTGTAAACAGAACAAAATTCGATGCTAATTATGATTTCCTATTGTTATATTAAAAGTTTCGTAATATATCTCCAAAGTTCATCGTAAGAATCACAATTATATATTGTTATTTTATATTCGTACCAATAGAATAAAAAGAATCACCTAACTTGGTCCTCAAAATAAGTAATCAATATAATCAAACATTTTAAAATCGTCAAATTGATGTCCTCTTCTCTTTTGGCAGTTGGTTAACAACTATAAAAGGTATTCAAAATTATTAATGAAAAAAATTAATCTTATTAAAAAAATTAACTTATTAATGAAAAAACATCGACTCCACTAATAATAACAGGATCAATTTGTATTATTCGACTAAAATAAAAGGAGGTTGTAATGCACTGTCCTTTTACTGAAAAAGTGACCATTGAAATTTTGTCGTATTATATTTGGAGCGTCGAGTACATTTTTAAGACAAATAAAATGAAAATCATACATTACACCCTATATTTAGTAATATAAACGACAAAAATAAATCGTTAAACTTTTATACTTACCGAAAATACAATATCTTATATTTTTTTAACGTTCATGATGTTGTATTTTACAATTTATCAGAGAACAATTCTGTATTTTTGACGCACGGGCAGTGACGTGAGCGATGGGCTTCTATTTGAAGTGAGTGCACAATTTTAAATTGTGCACTCATTCTTAGAGGACGTTTTTGAGACACTGACTGTGTATCTTGGGTTTTTATATATCAATGCGAGTGATAGATTAAAACAAACACAAAATGGCGTTGGTCCATTGAGTGTTCCCACCTCGAAAAAATATATTTGAATGTTTTTGTTATATTTGTTTTTGTTCAAAATATAATAAATATATGTGAACGATATCATTACTTATTTGGTCACAACCAATGATATTCTAATAATTAGAATAGATATCATTAGTCACAGCACTACAACTATCAAATTAGAACTGTCATCGAGAAAATAAGGAAATGGAAACAGTATAATCAAAGAGTACCTATACATACTACGTAAAAGTATAATTTAATTTTCAGCTTTGTTCAAGCATGTCAATTGTCAACTGGATAATGTCAATTACTATTACACCTAAACCTGCTTCTAGGTATTTTTTATATATTTTATTTATAATTGCAAGCATTTTTATAATTTTACGAGCGCTAAAACTCACAGGAAAACCCTTAAGAAATATCATCAGAAGCTTAAAAGATGCAAAACAATTTGAAAGACATCCGTTACTCGATTATAGTTATATTTTGTTGTGGAACAAACTCAAAATATATGATGAGTTTTCAACCTTAAATTGTTCAAACAAAAAATGCGTTTTTACAGAAAACAGATATTATTTAAAAGAATACCGAGAATTTGATGCAATCATTTTTGATCATAGCATCCTAGAATCCACAGAAAGACCAGTAAGTAGATCGCCATTACAGATATATATTTTTAATTCCATAGAATCGTCGTATAACGTACCAGCCTGTGAATTATACAACGACGGATTCTTCAATCTGACTTTCACATATCGCCTCGACTCGGATGTCGTGTGGAATTTTTTCGTGGTGCGGAACCTCAAGGGGGATATTGTAGCCCCAAGCTTAACAGCCAAATGGCAAACAAATACACACCCTGTAAGAAAGAAAATAAAGAAGATATTGGCGAATAAGAGTAAAGCTGCTGCGTGGTTAGTGAGACATTGTAAAACTGACAGTCTTCGAGACGAATACCTAACAAGGCTTCAGGAACATCTATCTCATTTTTCTTTAAAAATCGATGTATACGGCAGTTGTACCAATACTAAATGTCCAAATAATAGTTGTGAGGAAATGTTGATGAAAGATTATTATTTTTATATGGCGTTTGAGAATTCGTTTAGGATTACGTAACAGCGAAAGTTCTGCACGGTTACAATAACTTTGCTGTTCCTATTGTCTACGGAGGAGCTAATTATAGCAGGTTATTCAATAGTTATATAATAACTCTTCTATATAAAAAATCTAGAGTAAGCCCAATTGTTATTTGCGAATCTCGGCATTATTGATATATAGTTTAAAAATAAAAATCTTCTCAAATAGAAATAACTATAGAAGACAATTTTATATACCTACACATATAACAAATTTCTATACACATATAAATACTCCAATATATTTAATAGGCACCCAAACCCAGAAATACAATCATCTACGCTCATCACATAAATGCTTGTCCCTGTCGAAAATTAACCCGAGCCCCATCAATTGCATGGTCAGGGCCGCTAACTAATTGACGGGGCGATACAGTGCGTAAAAAAAACACTGTCCTATCGACAGTCGTTACCTACTAGCTCAATACGATAACCGGGCTAATCTCCGAAACTACTGGACCCATAATAATGAAATTACTAGTAGAAATTACTAGTAACTTTGTATTAAAATATAGTCTATATTATATTTCTATTAATGCAAATTATTGCAAACTTATATACTAATATAGCAGCCACATCAACGCGTGGCCGGCAGGTGTATCACCTAACGTTTGTCATCCGCCAGCGATCAGCGATGACTTTTAAGCGTAACGAAATGAATTATCAGAAACGTCGCCGATTGCTTACTGGTCACTGGTTGCACTTTTGCGATGTCACAGCACCAAAACTAATCATGCGGCAACGACTGCCACTAATATACAAGGCTTGTGTCTTGCAATAACTTAACAATTACGATAATTGCGCATTGCGAGACACGTGATCGCCCCGCCGGTCAGCTGTTTTAAATATTTAATGGTACTGATTCATTTTTTAAATATTTGCTGGTGTTAAGAAAAAATATTTAATTTTGGCAGTAAACATTTTTTCAAACAGGATAACATTTTATTTTCATAAAAGGAACAACTAGCTTCGCACGGGTGTAATACAATTAAGCTATAAATTTTATTTGATAGTTGGTTTTGTCCAATATGTGACCCTTTTTTGATCCGAAGGCAGGATCCGCCTTTGCAGGGAGTTGTATATGTATCTACACAGCAACTATAATATAAAATTATATAGGTATGTATATTAAGCAGATAAATGTACTGTGAAAATTTATCGACAAGGAGATGAACAAATTCGGACAGCAAACTAGACGGCTTAGTTTTTGTTTTGACGGTAACTTAATACAAAATATGTATTTTTTTATGTAATTTCTTTTCTGACAGGGGGTGCAAGTGTAGCCCGTTGCCCCTGATACTGCCAGCGCTAGTATATAGTAATAGTAGGAGGGTCACTATCTTCTGTTTAACTCACTTTTCATATTGACACAAAAAACCGTAGATATGATTTTTAACCATTTTTTCACATAAACCTTCTTCTGACAACAATGAACACAACATAAAGGGAATAATCAAATTTAGTTCATTTATTCCAAAGTTATGCGCATACAAACATTTCAGGGATTCATTTTTATTTATATTAAAAAAAACTCAATATGGGATCAGACATAGGTACTTTATTCAAAAAAAATCGGTTGTCTGTAAAGTTGGTTTACAGACGATAGTTGGACGTGACAACGTCTTAAGCTCTCGCTTGTACTCCAAGCCTTAAACGGAACGCCTCAGAGCGAGGTAACGCCGCATGAGTCATGTTTTTTCGTGCGTGCAGTCAGCTCTATCGAATTATAAGACGTTGTCACGTCAAAAACTTTTTACATTTTATTTTGTCGCGTCAACATTTTTTTAAATTACTAACGGATTGAAAACGCGGCCACACACTGAGACGAAGAAGATTATAAAAAGACAATGTTTCCTTTTTATAATATTAGTTTACATTAACATTAGTGTATTAGTAATTAGTATTGACGAGTATTTCATTTTTTTACTAATATTATTGACCTACCTATAGATACGTCTATGTCAAGTCGGGCAGTGCGTTTTTAACAAGCCATAGAATCGCTCAAATTATATTTTCAGGTTTCTCCCACCAGGTTCATATATCAATGCCAGGGAAATTCATCCTTACAACTTAGCAAATCTAATATACCAAGCCATGATATCACCAGCTATACATCAAAATTATTTTAGATGGACAAATCTTTATACCGTAGATGCAAATATTAGAAATTATCATCCGCTTTGCAAGTTATGTTCTGCATTAAATCGTACAACGAAACGTATGCCAGCTATGGAGAAGTTTAGACTATGGTGGAACGGTCTTAGTGGAATGAAATGGTGTCTCTCTAAAGAATACTGGAGAGAAACAGCCAATGTCAATATGGACGCTGAACATGTTTTTAATTTGTATTAATTTACCCACTTTCTCACAAAACTATTTTGAGAAATTATGTTTGAGAAACAAGTACAGCAGAAATTATGGACGGAATAGAATATATCAATGAGTTTAGACTGTTGTGAATCAGCCTAAATGAACGATATTTTATCTCGTACAAATACTAGAATTAAACTAATATGAATATCAAAATGGACATGAAATGTGTCTTATTTGTATTTATCACTTACTTTCTTAATAATAACATTTATTTAAAGAGAGTCATGTCAAAGATTAACACCCGCTCTGCTTGTATGTATTACATTTTCCACGATTTGTCGTAAAAAAGAACTTGTACTGACAGAGCAAAATTTAGAAATGAAATAGAGAATCTCGAAGAAATACTTGAATTTAACTGCCAATATTTTTTATAGCAAAGATGGCCCTTGTGATTAAAAGAGATAACCATCGTAATAGATACCAAAGATTTTTTTGATCCGTTGCTGTGTAACGGTAAGGTAACTAAGGTAAGTAAGTAAGGTAACCGGTAGAATTATGCATGTGGTATTACCGTCTTGCCACCCGGATAGCAACGCACCATTAATATATTTAGTGTCTATAGGCGATAGTTTCTTTTTATATCAGAACAGCCATCTGCCTGTTTGCTTTCTTATGATATAAAAAAGAGATTTTGTCGAAATCTACCACCTAATAGTAGTGACTAGGGATGAGCCGATATTTGTTTTACATTCGTTATATATATATATATATATATATATATATATATATATATATATATATATATATATATATATATATATATATATATATATATATATCGTAGTACCGCGATGTAGAAAGCAACGGGATACTACTACATTATCTATTCCCATGAGAGTTGAATGATGAAAATGCAAGACATTAGAAACGTACGTATGCCTGGCGATCCGCGTAGCGACCGGCGCTCCGAGTTTTCCGGGACTCAGAGTGTAAAATTGGCTACCGGCCGAGGGAATGTAGGCAACCAGGCATCCCCCGGAAAGCATGCGACTGGAAGAAAACAATTCCAACTGCGTAAGAACACCCGTATAGGTACATGGAACGTACGAGGATTACTAGATGAGGGTAAATTACATATCTTAGATAGGGAGCTTCAGCGATGCAACACCATTATTACCGGCTTAAGCGAGACTCATTGGAAAAGTAGTGGCCACCGAGACTTAGAAAAACATACCATCTATTACTCAGGAGATGATTCTAGTAGTTACGCTGGAGTTGCCATTGCCATTTCCAAACAATGGACTAAAGCGGTCTTAAGTTATAACGCTGTCAGCAACAGAATTATAACAATGAAGCTCGGTGCATTTCCCATCCCACTAAATATTATTCAGGTATATGCCCCCACCAGCACAGCTAAAGATGAAGACGTAGAAAGTTTTTACCGTGACATTGAATCCTTGATTACAACAATACCAAACAGAGAACTGCTGATCATAATTGGTGATTTCAACGCAAAAGTAGGTGACACGCGAATGGATGACGGTTTGCGGAATATTGTTGGTAGCTATGGACTCGGTCAAAGAAATATCCGAGGGGAGAGATTACTCCAATTCGCAGCTGACAATAATTTCACCATTGAAAATACAGTATTCCAGCAACATTGCAGACGTTTGTGCACCTGGACGTCCCCTGATGGAAAACACCGCAATCAGATTGACTATATACTCATAAGATCTAGATGGCGAAGTTCAATTATGAACGCACACACATTGCCCGGAGCCGACTGTTAGTCTGACCATCAACTTCTCGTATGCAACCTCAAACTTAAGCTACGAAATTCCATTCCTCGTAAAGCTAATAACAGGCTCAAAATAGAAGACCAAAAAGCTTTTGTGACCCAATTATCAGACGATAGCAACACATGGAGGTCAAGAACACAAGATGATGACCCTTACTCATTATGGCTATCCGCAAAAGAGCAAATTAAAAAGACTGTGCGCTCGACACAGCCTATACAAAGCAAAGGTAAACACCAACATTGGATGTCAGATGAAACCTGGCACCTTGTGGAGCGCCGTCGTGAGATGAAGGCCAAGGGAATGTCTCTCCGTGATTTGAATTCGCTGAGTGCGCAGATTCAATCTTTTTCTCGCAGAGATCGTAATGACCATCTCAAAAACATCTGCCAGGAATTAGAAAAAAATGCAGAGCGCCATGAAACTAAGGACTTATTTAAAAAAATCCGCTCTATAACTCGGCAATTCAAACCTAAGACCTGGGCTATCGAGGATTCAAATGGAATAACGGTAACAGAAATAAATAAAATTGTTGGTGTGTGGAGAGAATATTGCGAGCTACTTTTTACCGATAGCAGTAAAACATCAAGTTGTGCTAGTACACTCTCACAAACTGCACACAATTCTACAGAACCATCCATTTTGAAAAGTGAAGTTCGTGCCGCAATTGATCACCTAAAAAAGGATAAAGCTGTAGGTGCTGACGACATCCCCATAGAAGTTTTTAAAGCAATGGGTGAATACGGAGTTGATATGCTGCACGCTATTTGTAACCGCGTCTGGGAGACAGGAAAATGGCCTAGAGACTGGACACGCTCCGTATTCATACCATTACACAAGAAGGGATCGACAAAAAAATGTTGCAACTACAGACTCATAGCCTTAATTTCACACGCCAGCAAAGTACTTCTTCACATCATCAACACCAGACTGCAAGCCTTTCTTATTCCTGAAATAGCTATGGAGCAAGCAGGATTTGTGAAGGGTCGAGGGACAAGGGAGCAGATATTAATTCTTCGACAGATAATCGAAAAGTCGAGAGAGTTCAACATCCCACTCTATATCTGCTTTGTCGACTTTCGCAAGGCTTTCGACACCGTAAAATGGCACAAGCTATGGGATGTACTCATACAAATGGGAGTACCTGTTCACCTAGTTTGTCTCATACGTCGACTTTACGAGGACGGAACTGCGACTGTTCGAATAGACAACATCGACTCGAAAGACTTTCAGACACATGCGGGTGTACGGCAGGGATGCATACTCTCTCCACTTCTTTTTAATATATATACGGAGTATGTTATGAGAGTCGTCTTAGAACAGTGGGACAAGGGCATTTCAGTGGGAGGTCATAAGACATCCAACTTAAGATACGCCGATGACACTACTCTTCTCGCTCAGACAAAAGAAGACATGGAACACCTGTTGACACGCTTAGAAACAACAAGCCTCACCTTCGGACTCGCGATCAATAGAGACAAAACCAAGATGATGATCGTGGACCGTGCTGAACTAAATCAACCTGACATATCAATGATTGGCAACTGTGAGGTTGTTCAATCCTACGTATACCTCGGATCCACGATCACGAATACTGGGGGGTGTGAGGACGAGATTCGAAGGAGATGCGCTATGACTAGGTCTGCCGTTGATAAGCTCAAAAGAGTCTGGCGCAACCGAAATATCACCAAAGCCACGAAAGTCCGCCTAATGAGAAGCTTGGTATTTCCAATATTTTTGTATGGCGCTGAAACATGGACGGTTCGCCTCAAAGACCGACGCAAAATCGACGCACTAGAAATGTGGTGCTGGCGGCGACTGTTGCGTGTCCCTTGGACAGCGTTTCGAACAAATAGCTCCATTTTGGAGGAACTTAACATCAAAGAGAGATTATCGTCGACTGTGCTTATACGAATCCTCAAATATTTTGGACACATTGTTCGAAACGAACACTCCATGGAGCGCCTTGTTGTCCAGGGACGAGTAGAAGGCCAGCGGTCACGCGGACGATCCCCTACGCGTTGGACAGACCTTATAAGAGCTGCAACACAAACTTCTATAGTCCAAAACACCCGAGACGCTACAGACCGGAACAAGTGGAGGCGCATTGCGGGGGCTGCTGTATCTACCGAAAATGCATCGTCATCAACCACGACCACTCTGTCAAGAGTGAACGACTAAGGAGGAGGATATATATATATATATATATATATATATATATATATATATATATATATATATATATATATATGCGCGCATACGCATATACGCGCAATACGCGCATATATATATATATATATATGCGCGTATTTACCTACGCTATCTCATCCCCGAGTAACACAGGCTATGTTATATTTTCAAATATTTGAGATTTTTTTTAAAATGTTATGATACCTATTATGTTACCTCAATTGGAAAAATACAGTCCAAGGTATGAAAACTTTGCTGATAAGTCATTATTTCGCGTGCGCTACGAAAACCAAAAATTTAAGTAATTAACAAGTAATTTAACAAGTCACAACGACCAAAGATTCGCTCTCGAGATAGTGCGCCAAAAGTGAACCGAAGTTCGGCCGAAGTTCGAATTCGGTTCAAACCACATTCGGCCCATTTCTAGTAGTGACACATTTAGTAAATCGTTTGCCTTTTAAGAACTGCCTGCCAGAATGGTACCTAGATATTTTTTTCTTCAAAGGGGGGCCCCCTTTGAAGAAAAAACCAACATGAATTATGTGCATGATGTGTACATATTTTTAATTTATATTAACTACTAGCTGTGCCCGCCACTTCGTCGGTGTGGAAAATTTTCAAAAAAAATTAATTTACTCCTTATTACATCAGCTATCTGCCAGTGAAAGTCCCGTCAACATCGGTCAAGCCGTTTCAGAAATTAGCCGGAGCACACAGACAGATCACAGACACACAGACAGAAATTGTGAAAAATGTTATTTTGGTATGTGTACCGTGTATACCGTGTATATTTTAATATTACAAACAGACACTCAAAACTTATTTATTTGTATAGATTAAGAATCTTTATTAAAATGTTAAAAGAGAATCGCCTTAAAATTACCGCCGGATTTGCAATTCTCTAGAAGAAATACTGTATCAAAATTTGATAACCAAAAAATTTATGATCTGCTTTCGTACGCTATAAATCGTGAACCGGAGCGCACTCGCATCGCTAGAGGTAGACTTCCCGTAGGCGTATCATCTAACGTTTGCAATTCGCCAGCGATCAGCGATGACTCTTAAACGTAATGAAAAAATCATCAAATACGTCGCCAATTGCTTGCTGGTCACTAGATGCACTTTTTGCAATGTCACAGTATCAAAACTAATCAAGCGGCAACGACTACCACTAATGTACAAGGCTGGTATGTGTCTTGCAATAACTAAACAATGACGATAATTTCGCATTGCGAGTTACGTGATCACCCCGCCGGTTGTGATAGAACGAGCTTAATGTAACGACATAGCGCCTGGAAGTAATATATAAGTAATGATTAATTAAATAGAACTGTCAATATCAAAATGAATGCAGAACGTGGTTTTATTTGTATTTTCTTCTTAGTGTCTTAATAATACGTTAGTTTTTTTTATATCATAAGATAGCAAACAAGCAGATGGGTCTTCAGATGGAAAGAGTCAACCATCGCCTATAGACACCAAAGGTGTTAATGGTGCGTTGCTATCTAGTGGCGAGGTCTAATGTTGCATGCATAAGTTTGCCGGCTACCTTACCCTCCAAACCGGAACACGGCAATGATAAGCGCTTATACTATTGCGGCAGGAATAGGTAAGGTGGTGTTACCAGACCCGAGCAAAGCAATGCAGAACTCTACCACCTAGTAGCCACGATGGTAGTGACTCGCATAGCCAATTGGCCGCCTTTTACAATCTGCCTGGCAGAACGGCAGTTGTTCTATTCTTCAAACGAGGCCAGAATCAAAATCGCGCAGAACGCGTGTTAAATGCGGCTCAAGTGCTTGAAATTTACTTTACTGGCTACCTAACCCTTAAAATCAGAACATGATAATGACAAGCGTTGACGTTATTGCGACAAAAATGGGTAAGGCGGTGGTGTTTGGGCCAAGCGACACAATGCAGAACTCTACCACCTAGTAGCCATGATGATAATGAGATGAGTTGAGATGATTTTACGAAATGCCTGGCAGAACGGCAGATGGTCTATTCTTTAAAGGGGGTCCAGACCAACGCGCCGGAATATAAAATTAGGGTTAGTTTTCAGCCCCGGTTAAATTGATTTTATTAAGATAATACGATTATTAAAACATTTAATTTGAGTAAGCTTAGAAATTTACATACGCTTTGCTAGTTATGGCGACGGACGGTCGGATTAAAAATCATTATCATCCACTATCACCTCTTTTACTATATGGAACGTAAAAAATATCGCGCATAAAAGAAAAGGTTTGTGGTGCATCCTTGTGGCGGGATGTATACCCACATCCATAATTTTACCAGCTACAATATTCTCCAAATCGCGACACTAGAAAGACAAGCACTGATGCCGTTGCGTCAGGAAAAGTAAGGTCATGGTAGTCAATCCGAGTGAGATGCACTAGTAGTCAGGATGATGTTACACATTTGACCAAACACTCGCCTTAAACGAGCTCTCTAGCAACAAGGCAGATGGTCCTATTCCTTCATCAGGGCCCGACAAAATTAAGTTGTAATCATTTGTAAATCTATCGACAATTCGGCCACATACCCCACATAGTCTCGTAAATGTTTCTCAAAATTAATAAATGCTTTTTAAAAATGGTTGAGATTGAACCAAAAAATAATGCAATCGTTTCAATGTAAATGTAATAAAACAAATTACATGACGTTTACTGAGCTATTTGCTTATGCGGACGGACAAATTAATTGAATTTGCACAAATTTTGATGTTCGCTTTGGTTTCTCTAGCGTCGAGTGTGGCAACGCTGGCTACGGTGGCAACACAGCCTGAACTTCAAAAGCGCGTTTAGACGGAGGGTGAGAGAAAACAATTACATTAATTTACATACATCGAGAGATCGCGCCGTCTCGCTGTGTATAGAGTTCCACATTTGAATCACACATACGAATAAAATATTGTTCATTGGCAGTTTTAACATAAATTAGACTTAATTTATACATATAATAAAATCGTAGAAAAGTCAAAACTGTACATTGATTATGTTTTTAAAAGAATACTTGGGGCGTGGTCTACAATCGATATCGAAGCCAAAAATATAGTTTTTAGAATTTTTGTCTGTTTGTCTGTATGTATGTCCGGGGTAAACTGAAAAAGTACTGCATGGATTTACTTCAAATTTTGCATGAATATTACTAACAGGTCGGGTCAACATAATACCTACATATTATCACGCTATCATCGACGGGGGAGGAGCAGTGCGGAGTAAACGAAGTCGGCGCGGACAAAGTCTCTGGCAACAGCTAGTATGAAATAAAACAGAAACTTTTTCTTTTATTCTTCCGTAAGTATGTGTTACAGATTAAAAATGACAAATAGTCTAAGAAACATAATCTGACTGGTTTTATTAACTTGTTTTGTTGAATACGTCCGAGATCCGTGCGTCCGAGTAAACCGAGTAACTAAAAAAAGATAAAATCAGTATATAAGAACCTATATCTATCAGAAGTAACCTTTTTTGAGCGAATGCCATGGATCAATGAATTCTGTCAGTTTTAGAGAAGTAACCACTGACGTCTATTACTACCAATCATGAAGTATTAGGTAAAGGGGGAGCATGCACTCGTATTAATCAATTGAAAAAAACATTTACATTATGTTTCAGTCTTTGAGATCTCGCCATCTCTTTTTATACAGATATGTTAGAAAGAGAGGATAAGACCTCAGAAGACGGCAGCAGTATTTAAAAATTTGGTTTCAAGTAGGTATTAGAAGTGTTGCCTCCAGATATAATATAGCTTCATGCAACCAATAAATAATAATAACGTGGTAATAATAGACGCCAGTGTAAGTAGCACATGGGAAGTAACGTTAAAGATATTCAACTTTAGTCACCTTTGCACATTGACTGATAATGTTCTACAACCATTGATATAAAAAGCCCTAGATGCACAGTCCCGAACAAAACTGACACTCAAAAGTGTCCCTAATTTCATTTAAGTAGTTATAGATATGGCAAAAACATATGTCTTTGCATATCCAACCTTAAGTGCAAGACTTATAGTTGTTTTTACAAAGCAATGTACGAAAAGAAATAAAATTGACAGTGTCGCGACCGACGCAATTCTATTTGAAATGAGCGCACAATTTAAAATTGTGCGCTCATTTTTGGAGGACGTTTTTGACACACTGATCTTGGATTTTTTTATATCAATGTCTACAACAGCTAGTTTTATTTTAATCTATATTTGTTATATAAAGCCTAAAACTATGCGTGGAAACCGAAGTAAAATATAGAATATAAACTTACAATAATATTGTTAATTTTCTTGAAGGACATAAAATATCATGGACACAATATATTATATTGTTAATTTCAAAATTAACTAGGTTGTCACACGTTATTTTATATGTAAACAATTTGTTAGTGAATGTATGGTGAAGAGTTATAGCAACACTGGCATAGCACATTAGTATGGGCTTCAGCGAGTGTATTGTACCGTATCACCACGCAGGGCTTTATCGTATTTCTTTCCAAAAGTTATCCTTTGTTGATCATCATAATGTGGATCCTACAAATCATATTACAACACATTCTAGCCTCGAACTAAAATTATTAATCGTCTTTCATTCATAATTATGTGATTTTATAAAAAAACTCAAAACACGCAGGAACTCGTGCGCGAGATTTCTCCTGCCATAGCACACTAGCAACGCGGTGTGTCGGTTCGGACCAAACCGCATCGCATTCACTGAAATCCGTTGTGCAAAAAAGCGCAGATGCGCCCCGCCGTAGTGTGCTACGAGTATAATCATATAAAATGTATAAAAGCGATCTAAGCGGATTCTTGCGATGCGTTCCGGCCCGTTACGGTAGCTGTCCCAGTGTACTCGGTCCTTTAATGTAACTGCAAATGCGAGTTGCACAAGAAACTACTAGCGCTTTAACTCGAATAGAATACCTGACGCAGGTAATTACGGTAATTAATTTACAACTTTCCGCGAAATCTTATACAAATGTAACTTCTACTATGTCGCTTATGCTTAAAGTAGTATGAGGAATGGAACAAACTTACCGAGGTCAATAGTGCACTGCTGCGTGGTATATTTCTGTACTGTCTCACCCGGGTCTGGTACAACCGCCTTACTTATTCCTGCCGCAATAGCTTCAGTGCTCGTCTCTGTCGTGTTCCGGTTGAGTGTGTAAGGTAGCCAGTAAACTTATGCACGTAGCATTAGTCCTCGCCACAAGATGGCAACGAACTGTTAACATCTTTCCCATCAGCTTGTTTGCTGTCTTATAATATCAAAAAATAACCTAGATCCACGTGAACGTTTTAAAATAAACCTATAAAAAATGTTAACTAAGGGCGTTCGTAAATGATGCAAAGTAAAACGCCAGTTGTACCAATTATCGTTACGCCCAATCTAATAGAAAGAAAATAAATATAAATTTTGTCTTAATGTTTATTAGAATCACAAAAACAGTCGCCTTTGAAATATATTGAAAATTCCTCTAATAAATGTAAAGCTTCGTGGAATCTAAGTACACTTCAAAACAAAATAAATATTAGAGAAATAAGTAATCAATTTTATGTACACAAATATATATTTAACCGATGGGTAGACAATTTAATATTTTTTTTTGTAAACCAAACAAAATTTAGTGTAAAAAAACACGAAATTCAAAATAATTAATATTTGTTGCCAAAAAAGTATCATCACGCCTGTTAGGTAGATAGGCATAAAAAATCGAAAGTCTATAGAATTTCTGGTTCACCACGATTTACCGGTTTGTATGTTGGCGTGATGAGTGGTGATCCCCATCGCCGCATTTTACCGACCTGATAACGATTATCGACTATTAGCGATAACCGAAACCGACCGCGACGGCTTTTCGTGCTCATCCGAGGCACGAGAGTCGTACCATAACACACCACCTTTGTTGTGAGTTGCTCCTGAAATGTTGTATCTTTGAGAAAAACCTCGAAAATACCTCAATCTCACACTGCCACGTGGACTAACGGATAACCTATTCGGCTTTGATCATAAGGTCCCGGGTTAGATCCCCGAGGCGGGCAAGTAATTTAAGATTTTTTCGAGGTCTGTTACCAAATGTTTTGACACCACTAGGTATGTGAGCTTGTCTGGAATAAAATTATACGTCCATTGAGACATACTAATGCTACTGGTTATGATAATATTAGTACAGGGTTATTGCACAATGTCTCTTGTATAATATTATAACATCCTGACCATAATTAATTTGTCATTTTTCTAAGGTAAATTTCCAGAACGCTTAAAAAGTGTATACCTAGTCAGACCATAGTAAACACGCGTAGGCGTCGACCACATAAGGTCCCGGGTTCGATTCCCAGGTCGGGCACTTAAAAAAAATGTTTTTCAGTTTTCTGATAAACACAAAGTTGCCCGGGATTGGAAAGTGCCCGGTTGGCAATAGGCTTGCCACCTATCACATTTTTGGGACCAAGTATCTTCGGCTAATCGTGCGTGCACTTGTTGTACTCTGCCTCTCTGCCTACCCCTTCGGGGATACGGGCGTGAAGATACATTTTTTTTTACCATAGTTAAAAAAACAGGTTAAGTGCAAGTTGGACATGCATACCGAGTTTTCTGTATAAACTTGTAGGTAATCCTAGCTACACATAGAAGTACTTTATAGGTTTTGATTTTCTTGTGAAATCGCAAAATATGCGACATAAGTGGTCAAATATTTCGTGTTTTTTGATGTTTTGACTAAAAATTTACGGTTTTCGAATTTTCTCTTTACTTGTGCTATAAAATATCCCTTCATGCCACATTTCATAATCCCGGGTCAATGGGAAGTATCCTACAGCTTTTGATTCCCTTTTGAAATTGCAAAACATCTTCGATGTTTGGATGGATGAATGTTTGTTACTCAATCACGCAAAAACTAGTGAACGCATTTGAATAAGATTCGGCACACAGGTAGATGATGACTGGGAACAGCACATAGATTTTTTATCCCAGAAAAATTAGGTGATCCCGTGGGATTTGCCAAAAACTTTTATAATAAAGTGGCCTGCTCGCTGCAGCTAGTTTCATAGAAATTTCAACTAGATATCTCTTCTCTCTCTCTCACGTTCTGAGAAAAAGTGTCTTGACAAACGAACTAACGACAACGAAGTGATCCTATAACTGTTGTAGGTATTTTTCGTAATTAAACACATATTTTATGTGTAGCTATAACTAATATCTGCGCGTGGATCTGATAGTGTTTGGGAGATAGAGAATATAACTTTTCAATTACAAACAGCAATTGACCCGCGGTGTTATGATCGTAAGTCATACCGTATTCACCATTCTATAAAATATCATCACAGTTTTGGGAGGATAATTTCCCCGTGTTGGTTACGGGCTCCTCTGAAGAATAAACCAACTACCGTTCTGCCAGGCAGGTTGTAAAAGGCGACCGATTGGCTATGCGAGTCAATACCATCGGCGCTACTAGGTGGTAGAGTTCTGCATTGTCTCGCCCGGGTCTGTTGTCACCGCCTTACCTATTCCTTCCGCAATAGCGTCAGTGCTTGTCGCTGTTGTGTTCCGGTTTAGAGGGTAAGGTAGCCGGTAAACTTATGCATGTGGCATTAGACCTCGGTTCAAGATAGCAACGCACCATTAACATCTTTGGTGTCTATAGGCGATGGTTGATTCTTTCCATCAGAAGACCCATTTGCTCGTTTGCTATCTTAAAATATAAAAAAAATAACTGTTATGTGTATTCTAAACAAAAATATTCTATCTTAATCTCTTCTTGGCTTGCTTGCTATCTTATAATATAAAAAAAAGTAACTGTAATGTGTATTCTAAAAAATGTATTCTATCTCACTCTCTCCTTGGCTTAACCCTATATATTTTAGTGTTTGTTTCTCTGTCGTGACGCATTTCCGTTCGAAATTTCATTAAAAAATCAGGGTACCTTTATGGGTGATTATTTCGTCTCATATTGAAAATGCATCCCCATCAAAAACTCACTGCAGCTTAGTGAAAACTCATCAATTCCCGACTTGTATGACTTCATAGAGCGATAGTTTCCTAATACCCGCACAATAACAAGGCGTTATTAATTTCGTATCACAAAAGAGCATGTTGTTATAAATATTACTAACAAAGACGACGTTGGAGTCCAGAGTATGTACTACAATAGAACGTGCGCATTAGTTCGAATTCAATATGTTAATATGTTGTTCATATATTAGAGTTTTCGAGATTATTATGATGTAGATTGTTTCCTACTATTTAATGTATGTATGTCTATATCTCCCGCGTGTTTTTCTAGCTGTTTTTGAAAAATTGATTGTCTGTCTTTTTACAAGACAGTTTGTAAAAATAGGCTATTAGCCAAGAGGGTTGTGTAAATTTTTTGGGAATCTCACGTAATCATTGATCAACAAATCTAAAACTAGCCAATATTTTAAGTCTTACTAAAAATTACTAAATTGCGCTGACCAAAGGAATGCGTAATTGTGTATTGCGTAGATGTCTGGCTATACCGCAAATCTTCTAATCTGTTCAATCGTTACAACGCAAAATATAACAAATCCACACATTCCTATTTTCATATTTATAGTGTAGTAGAATCCATACCTAATATTATAAATGCGAAAGTTTATATGTCTATTAAACTTTTGCGGCTAAGCTAATGGGCTGATTTTAATTCACTTTGGTAAGGAGAAAGCTGAATGTCCGGAGTGAAACATGCGTTACCTTTTTGTTTTCAAAAATCAACAACCAAAGATCGAAAATAAGGGATGAAAGTTTCTATAAAAGATTATATTGATGACGTATTACTCTCCTCGCGGGCAAAGCAGCACGGATAGGTCAGTATTTAATAAATATAATTACTAATTCTTAAATTTGAATGGCAAGCTATAAACATACATACACAAATATAATATTAATAACTCGAATATTTCTATAACTCGAATTATTTTTGCTAAACTATAACACCGCCACAAAACAGTAAAACTTCACTTGTCGTGCGCCCTCAACTATCATAACAGTACATAATTACTTTTAAAGAGTCGTAAAAGCTGTAATTGGTTTCTCCGAAATTGCTCTATGGATTTTGGCGAAATTTTGTATTTAGATAGTCTTTCAGTTAGGTATTATCTCCGTGAGCGAAGCACGGTCACCCAACTAGTATTAATAAGACGAATCATTTTTGCTCCACTTAGCGTGCGCTCTCAAGTAGCGCCCTCTAACCGTAACAGTAATTAATGTTAGAGTCGTATTGGTTGAATCCAGTCGTCAATTCCCCGGGGAGGCGAGCCCGACACAATGCCGTAGTTAGGGCGCGGATCGGCGGACGTTTAACGAGCAAATTATTTACTAAATGTTGCCAAATAATAACATTAATGTGCCGCCGAGTCGCTGCCTTGGATCGTCGACCCTCAGGAAAGAGTATTGTGGATTCGTTCCAGTTATAATTAACATTTATAGGGTGTTCCGGTGCAGCCCGGCCACAGTCAATTTTGCAATTTATAGACGTAAAATTTAAATGTTCTTTTAATGTTCTTGCAGTACCAATGAATAAATTAAATGTACCTCAAATATATCTCCTTAAAAGAGCACTTTTAAGTGGCCGGGAAGTAACGTATACGCTGCAGCCCGGCCACGGTTATATTTTCCAGTAGGATGCTCAGAATGTTCTTAAACATAAGCCAAATAAATGTTCCATTTGCGTTCTTTGGTTTTTTGAATGTAATATACGAACAAAAACGACTATATAAACAAAAAATGATTTTAAATTAAAATGTGCACTTAGCGCCTTTAGAATTAAAATAGCAAATCTGCTTATTTGTAAAAAGCTGCTATCGCAATTTTTTTAGAAGCAATTCTCTAGAAAACCAAACGTAAAGAAAAACAGTAAAACAGTTTTGATTGTAAAACGATGGTGCATTTTCCTATATGATATATTATTATTATAAACAAAGTAATTATAAATATATTATATGTATCTAGATGTACGTAATTGCATTAATAATTTTGTAGTGAATAAGGTTCCTTATTCTGTTATATCTAATTAAAATATTTATAAAATTAATCGCCCCGTTGGTTGAGTGGTTAGCGACCCTGACTACGCAATCGACGGGGCTCAGGTTCGATCTCCGACGGGGACAAGCATTTGTGTGATGTGTATAAATGTTTGTATTTCCGGGTTTGGGTGTTTATTAAATATGTTCTAGTTTTTATATGTGTATTTTTATGTATTAATATCGATGATTAACACCCATAACACAAGCAAATAGTTTGCTTACTTTGGGGTTAGATCAGTAAGTGTAATTTGTCCCGTGAATATTTATTATTATTATATCTATGATTTGTCTTCTACCCTCACACTTTTTTTATATATCATAAGATAGCAAACAAGCAGATGGGTCTCCTGATGGAAAGAGTCAACCATCACTTATAGACACCAAAGATGTTAATGGTGCGTTGCTATTTTGGGGTGAGGTCTAATGCCACTTGTATAATTTTACCGGCTTAAGGTTTAAGCACTGACGCTATTACGGCAGGAATAGGTAAGGCGGTGGTATCAGAACCGAGCGAGACAATGCAGAACTCTACCACCTAGTAGCCACGAAGGTAGTGACTCACGAATCCAATCGGTCGCCTTTTACGACCTGCCTGATAAAACGGCAGTTTGTTTATTCTTCAAAAAAGCCCGGGTCCAACACGGGGAAAAATCATGCCAGACCCTGTCAAAAGCCTTCGAAATATCAAGCAAGATAGCTAGTGCTTCACCATGATTCTCGATGACCGCGCTCAAGATGTAGGTGGCATACGCTAGAAGATCCTACCAATAGAGATTATCAATATAAATAAAAATATGTGAGTGTAGAAAACAAATCGTAGATATAATGCAATTCCAATTCCCTACAACTTTTAGTATTTTTTTTAGTATTTTAATATTCTATGCAATTACGTACATCTAGATACATATAATATATTTATAATTACTTTGTTTATAATAATAATATATCATATAGGAAAATGCACCATCGTTTTACAATCAGAACTGTTTTTCTTTACGTCTGGTTTTCTAGAGAATTACTCCTAAAAAATTGCGATAGCAGCTTTTTACAAATAAGCAGATTTGCTATTTTAATTCTACAGGCTCTAAGTGCACATTTTAATTTAAAATCATTTTTTGTTTATAACGTCGTTTTTGTTCGTATATTACATTCAAAAATTCAAAGAACGCAAATGGAACATTTATTTGGCTTATATTTAAAAACATTCTGAGCATCCTACTGGAAAATATAACCGTGGCCGGGCTGCAGCGTATACGTTACTTCCCGGCCACCAAAAACTGCTCTTTTAAGGAGATATACTTGAGGTACATTTAATTTATTCATTGGTACTGCAAGAACATTAAAAGAACATTTAAATTTTATGTCTATAAATTACAAAATTGACTGTGGCCGGGCTGCACCGGAACACCCACATTTATACTATCGGGATACTAGTAAAATTTATTACGTCAGTCAGTAGGGATAAAAATGTCGTTACCGTAAAAAGTTGGTAAAATAATTATTTTGAAATACCTCGTAAAAACGATATCAGCATCTTTCATCCAAGATGGCGCCTCGAGCGACCACTTCTCGAGAACACGAACATGGATTTTTCATTAAAGTGCAAACCTAAAAGACAAAGACAAGTACAAAACTGTAACTACATCACTTTTTGTAGAGCAAACATCCTCACTGATAAGGCTATATTATGACTTGGCAGCATTTTGTAGTAAAACAACTATTGACCACCTTGTTGGTCGAGTGGTTAGCGACCCTGACTATGACTAATGGGGCTCGGGTTCGATCGCCGACGGGGACAAGCATGTGTGATGAGCATAAATGTTTGTATTTCCGGATTTGGGTGCTTATTAAATATATTCTAGTATTTATAAATGTATTTCTATGTATTAGTATCGTTGACTAACACCCATAACACAAGCAAATAATTTGTTTACTTTGGGGTTAGATTAGTAAGTGTAATTTGTCCCGTGAATATTTATTTATTTTTATTTTTTTGTTAACTATAATTTAATTGAGATTTTTCCAAAAGTACACCTTTCCGATCCATGCGAATCATTTTGTAAAGCAGCAATATTTAATTTATCTCATTTTTTATACCAAAGGATATCGCCTACAGACATAAATATTATTGGAAAAATTACCACGTGTATGTCCGGACCCTCTTTGAAGAATAGGCCATCTGTCACGCTGCCAGGCAGTTCCTAAAAAGCGAACAACTAGCTATATAGGTACAAGTCACTACCATCGTAACTACTAGGTAGTAGAGTTCCGCATCGTTCCGCTCGGTTCTGGTACCACCGCCTACCTATTCCTGCCGCAATATCGGCAATGCTAATCACTGTTTTCTTTGAGTTTGGAGGGTAAGGTAGTCATTAAACTTATGCATGTGACATTAACACCCTGCCATACGGATAGCAATGCACCATTAACATCTTTGGTGTCTGTAAGCGATGGTTGTCTCTTTCGCTCAAGAGAGGCATTTGCTTGATTGCTTGTGTTTATTGGAGGTAAAACCTAAATTAAATAGTTTAATCGCCTCTGTGGTCTAGCGGTCCAGCGTTGGCGTTGACCAAATGAGTTCCCGGGTTCGATTCCCGGGTCGGGCACAAAAAAAAATGTTTTTTCAGTTTTCTGAGAAACACAAAGTTGCCCGGGATTGGAAAGTGCCCGGTTGGCGATAGGCTTGCTACCTATCACATTTGTGAGACCAAGTATCTTCGGCTAATCGTGGGTGCACTTGTTGTACCTCTGTCTACCCCTTCGAGGATATGAGCGTGAAGATACTTTTATTAAATAGTTTAATGATACTTTGCCATCTCTATTGAGTTTTCGTTGAGTTCATCCTAACTATTCGGTATTAATGTTATAAATGCGAAAGTTTGGATGTTTGAATGTTCGTTACTCAATCACGCAAAAACGTTTGACCGATTTGATTAATACTCAATAATTTATTGCTTAATAATTAAGCTTGTCATAAAGGTAGGCGATGATCTAGAATAGCACATAAGATACTTTTTATCCCGGAAAATAAGTTGATTCCGTGGAATTCACGAAAAACTTTAATAATGCAGCGGACTACAGGTTGCAGCCAGTATTATAAATGTGAATGCGAGTTTGTTTGTTTGTTACGCTTTCTAAACTGATTTTTAAAATCCTTTAAACAATAGAAAGCTACATTTTTTTTTATTAGGGACTTATGTTGCTATGGCGATTACGTCATTCCCATCGGATTAAACCAATCTTATGTTAAAAAGAGGGTGGGAGGCATCGCTGTTCTAGGCTTCTTTTAATGAACTTATACACTTCAAGTGCTGATTTCGATGTCGATCTACTAAGAATGCTTTGTATGGGACCTACCTCAAAAATATTAATTTGTCTTCTTGCAAATAATGCCTCTCGCTCTCTCTTGTTCTTGGCACATTCCATTAAAAGGTGATGTATGTCCTCTACGTTGCGACATACATCACAATTAGGTGAATTATTCTTCCTCATCATGTAAGAAAAACTGTTTAATAGAATGTGCCCAGACCTTATCCTAAAAGCTAATACAATTATTTGACGGCCAAAATTACATTGATTGAACCAAGGGACTCGAGGAGGCTCACTCAGCATCACCTGTACCATATTCCTTTTTGCTGTGAGCTTTCATCGAAGTATTGCTTCTACATTGGGTAAGACCTCTACGTAGTCAGGGACAACATTAAATTCTGTACCTACCGTCTGCTATGGCTAATTTTGCAACGCCATCTGCGTGCTAAGTGTGAGTTTTTCTTGTCGTATTCGATCGTGAGCGCGTTTGGAGTTTACTAGGAATTTGTATGTGATTTGTACAGCGCCACCTAGTGGTAAACGTGAGAAACCAGTTTACCACTAGGTGGCCCTGTACAAATCACATACAAATTCCTAGTAAACTCGAAACGCGCTCACGATCGAATGCGAAAAGAAAAACTTACACTTAGCACTCCGCTTCGTCGTTTCCTCGAGAAAGCTACATTATTAGCAAGCATTATTAGCTGTATTTTTTTAAATAGATTAGATCCCTGCAAAAATTACAATAATTGAAAATGTATCATAAATTTTCCAATAAAAGTCATTATTTGACGTGCGTTGCCGTTTTGTTATTTATTAGAAAATTTAGATTACCATGGAGCTCACTTTGAGGTTTCATTTACCGTGTATATAATTTTGTTATTTGTTAGAAAATTTATTCTTTTGATATTATTTATTATAATAAAGCATATTTTCAGTTTTTTAAACCACACTTAATTTTATAATTTTTAAGTCTCTGTGAAGCAATAAAAAATATCACTTTAATTGTACATGGTTTCTAATGATAATATAAATTACTAGCTGTTGCCTGCGACTTCGTCCGCGCGGACTTCATTTACTCCGCACTGCTCCTCCCCCGTAGGTGCTAACGTGATAATATGTAGCCTATATGTTGACCCGACCTGTTAGTAATATTCATGCAAAATTTGAAGTAAATCCATGCATTACTTTTTGAGTTTACCCCGGACATACATACAGACAAACAGACAAACAGACATACAGACAAACAGACAAAAATTCTAAAAACTATAGTTTTGGCTTCGATATCGATTATAGATCAAGCGCCAAGTATTTTTTAAAAAAAATATTCAATGTACAGTTTTGACTTTCCTACGATTTTATTATATTGTTACGTACTCGGGTTCGTAATTGTAAGAAAACACCACTTATATTAAATCCGTGTATTTACACAACACAACACAACGTAATACTAAAATACACTTTACACCCTAGTCACTCGCTGTACTATCACTGAACTTAGAACACTACACAATAAAACACTTCTCGCTTCGCACTGGTCACTTGATGTATCGCTCTCGATCGCTTGATAAAAACTGCCTTGTGTTTGTCAACACTTCTCTATTTATAGGCGGGGTAAAGTCCTAGCTGGATCCAGAAAAATCTAAATGTATCGGGAAACAATGAATCACTTCTTATCGTAAACATGTTATGAGTCATAAATCCGAGTACGCGCTACTTTCAACCTTATGCCATATCCCACAAAGTCCATTATGGCATAGCCCAGGTAAACTATTTGTTTGTCAATAGGAATAGCTATCTCTTTCTTTTATTTCTAGATAGTTAGCGCGCGCGCGCTCCAACTCTACACACTTCTAGATTATTCGTAACAATATGTATAGATAATGATTATCATATATCGTCGCTGCGCCTGACAAGTTCCATATTATGTGATATTTGTGTATGGTTTTGGGAAAAAACACAAAATGTGTTATTAAATTAACAAATAGACTATTTGTTAATTTATTATTAGTTATTAAATTTACAAATAGACTATTAGTTTTTTTGTTGTTTCCCAAAACCTTACAAATATTACATATAGAACTTGTCAAGCGCAGCGACGATATTATATAATTATTGGGTATGAGTTTTACAGATATTTAAAAACATCATCGTGAAAGAAGCGGCGGATAAAAACTAGTTTAATAGCAATCAATTCCAAATACATGTGTTCTTATTCAGAAACGCACCTGCATACGTGCAATCTCAAACGTATTTCTTCGAATACTCGTTTGAAGTTCCATATATTCCTACAGTGTTATATTATTTTTAGGTTTATCCACAAAGCCTTACGGGCTGAAACCAAAGAAGGGTCCCTCCCTACACAGAGGGTGGTTAGCCAATGAGAGCTCTCGTGA
This sequence comes from Apodemia mormo, assembly GCA_036924255.1. Lineage (NCBI taxonomy): Eukaryota > Metazoa > Arthropoda > Insecta > Lepidoptera > Riodinidae > Apodemia > Apodemia mormo. The sequence continues at coordinate 10,994,042 of JAUPFN010000014.1, read as the reverse complement.
TACACTCGACTGGTTGCTAGTGCAAACAGCAGCGATCCTGAATGCCACATAATTGAGTGTCTTCTCAATTCTTTTCATTGTTCAGTGGCACAGAATGGCCCATTGTCGACCCCATTACAGCAATTATGAGCTAAATGCTTGTGAATTAACGATATTTTTATTGATGTTTTACGAGAGACTGCACGGATAAAATGATTACAAGATTTATCTCATTTTATTAAATAAATTTCAGTACTTTTTTATATCATAGGATAGCAAATAAGCAGTTGGCCCTCCTGATGGAAAGAGAACCCATCGCCTATAGACACCAAAGATGTTAATTATGCGTTGATATACATGAGTCGCGATTGCAATGCCACATGTATAAACCTACCCCTCCCACCTTACATTCGAAACCAGAACACGACAATGATAAGTGTTGATACTAATCGCTATTGCGGCAGGAATAAGTAAGACAGTGGTATCAAGAATCAAGGTATCAAGGCCGAGTCGTTGCGGAATTCTACCACCTAATATCACGAATTTAGTGACACGTACACGGTATAGTCAATCGATCGACAAAACAACAAGAATATTAGTTACTCAATCTGTAATAAACAAATTCACGTGTCATGACACGAACAACTCGTTAATAAACAAAACAAATACATCCCCGAATATTCGGCCAAAGGCCCAGCCGGGTATTCATCAAGTAGTATCTGTATTTTTTATTGGTTACATACAATGATCATTATCTATCGTGTACTTCAATAAGTGGGTACAATCAACGGCGGATCCAGCCTTCGGGTCAGGGGGTCACACATTTGAGGTTCACTCAATATAGGCTCTAATCCTTGGTTTTCAATAATAAATCCATACCTACAGCCCTGCCTATTGGGGGAGTCATGACCCCCATAAACCTTCCCCTGGATCCGCCCTTGGGTACAATCTTTTAATAGCCAATCTGCATATTTAGGTATGTCTTTGTACTAGTACAATATCGGACTCGATCGATTCTTGTAATTTGTCAAGGGATCCCTTGACCATTTACATTTATTTATCATTTACTGGCAACCTGCCCGCGGTTTCACCCGCGTAGCTTTTGTTCCTATGGGAATATTGGAAAGATTTATATACTAAAACCTTCCTCAAGAATCAATCTATCTATTAAAAAAAACCGCATCAAAATCCGTTGCGTAGATTTAAAGATTTAAGCATACATAGGGACATAGGGACAGACAGAGAAAGCGACTTTGTTGCTGCAGCTAGTATACATATACTAATATATTCAAATATTTATTCGTTCAACGTTATACCTACAGATACCTGTTGTTCTATGTTACATAAAATCCGTGTAAAACTGGAAGTGATTACTAGTTCTTATATATCTGGTACCGTGGCTTTCATAATAATTCTCCGCGTCAGCTAAATATTATGTAGTATGAAGCTGAAACTAAATAACGTATTCACAGAGCGAACTAAACTTCACTGCCGCTGTTTCGTGTCCCGTACTAGTCGGTTTGGATAATTAATTAACAAACTACAATTAAAATACTGTTTCCCATGTTACTCCGATCTCCTTTTTCAAGATAAGGTTAACTGCCTTAAAGCTGGGCATTTTGTTAAAGACGAGAGAAGTCGTATGATACGTGTGATTAACATCGTGACTACCTACTTTTTTCTGTTCACAACCAAATGATCGTAACCGCCGTAAAGTTCATGGCGCTTAGGCGTTTCATTCAATGAGCCCCGACATAGGTGTAGTCTATGGACTGCATTTTAGTGGAACACATGTTACGTGGCGCATGCTTTGTCTTTTTGTTGTACGCTAGTACATCTAGAAGTTGCTCTCCGTGTGGCGGGATTAGACAAACCAAACCTGGTCGATACGTTACAGAACTCTACCACCACCACTAGTCGCAATGGCAGTGAGTAGTGACCCTTTGGTCCAAAAGTAAGCCTTTACATACTGCTTCCAAGAATCGCATCTGGTCTATTTTTCATAGAGGAGAAACAAGAATTGAGGTGTTAAAATGAGAAACGAGTTGTTTCATTGGTTCGGAGATAAAGAAAATGCCATATTAAAGCAAAATAAATGCACAGTGCGAATTTAGATATTTTTTTTTATAGAAGAGGGGGCAAACGAGCAAGGGGTGCACCTGATGGTAAGTGATCACCGCCGCCCATGGACATCTGCAATACCAGAGGTCTTGCAGTTGCGTTGCCGGCCTTTTAAGAATGAGTAAGCTCTTTTCTTGAAGGTCCCTATGTCGTATCCGTTCGGAAATACCCCTGCCGGTAATTGGTTCCACAACAGAGTAGTGCGAGGTAAAAAGTGTCGGGAGAAACGCACAGTTGTGGATTTCCAGACATCGAGATGGTGAGGATGAAACTTCAAGTTTGGACGCGATTTCCGATGGTGGAATTCGGCGGCAGGAATTAATCCAAACAACTCGTCGGAACACTCTCCATGATATATACGATAAAAGGCACAGAGAGAACCTACATCTCTGCGCAATGCCAAAGAGTCAAGCTGTTTTGAAATAGCCTGGTCGTCAACGATTCGAACCGCTCTACGCTGAATGCGATCAAGAGGAAGAAGCTGGTACTGGGGAGCTCCGGCCCAGAGATGCGAACAGTACTCTATGTGAGGCCGAACCGGTGTCTTATAAAGTTGAAGGCGATGGACCGGCAAAAAGTACTGTTTCGCTCTGCTGAGCACACCGAGCTTTTTGGAGGCTAGTTTAGCCTTGCCTTCCAAATGACCGCGAAACTGAACATAATTCGATATGTCAACTCCCAGGATTCCGACACTAGCTGAGGCTTTCAGGAGAATATCCTCAAATCGTGGTGATGCGACAAAGGGCGTCTTTTTCGCGGTGAACACGCAAAGCTGTGTCTTCTTGGGGTTAAAAGTAACCAGGTTTTGGCGACCCCATTCCGAGACATCGGTAAGTCGATTCTCGACTTCAGACACAAGCTTGTTTCGGCACTCTTTGACGTGTTCCCGAGATATACTGCTTCGGCCGGAGTACGGAAAACGTACTGACGGTCGCTAATCAGCTGGTGCTCTTCTAAATACTTGAGGAGCTGAGAGTTGATGATTGTCTCCATAATTTTGGAGAACAAGGAGGTTATGGCTATGGACCGATAATTAGACGGGTTAGAGCGATCTCCTTTTTTTAGGGATGGGATGCACCAAAGCTGTCTTCCATGAATTCGGTACCACGCCGAGTGAATAGGAGAGCCGGAATAGGCGTCTTAATACTGGTGCCAACTCTGGAGCACACATTTTTAGCACAATCGGAGGGATGCCATCCGGCCCACTCGACTTGTGGATGTCCAAGGAAAGTAGTGCTTTACGCACAGATGACTGCCGAAATTGTAGTTCTGGCATAGAACTATCACACTGCGGGATGGTAGGCGGTGCGTTCCCTTGGTCATCCAGAGTCGAGTTGGCCGCAAAGAAGGAGCCCAGGATCGGCCTTCTCCTTTGTGGTATGGGCCAGAGAGTCATCGTCTCCGTGCAAGGATGGAAGAGAGGGCTGTGAGAAATTCCCTAAGACAGCCTTGGCGAGAGACCAGAACGCACGAGTGCCCGAAGGAAGGCGAACTAACTTCTCACCAATTCTGCCAATGTGTTCCGATTTTGCCTTGGCGATGACTCTTTTGAAGTACCTCGAGGCGAAATTGTACTTCTTACGTAATGTGCTGGTTTTTTCATCACAAGATGCAGACGCTGCAGCCCGAGCTCGATAGCATTCCTGTTTGCGGCGCGAAGCCGTTTTACAGGAGCGACCAAACCAAGGCTGAGACTTACCACCAATTGGTACCGCAGAAAATGGAATGAAAAGTTCCATGCCCTGAAGCACCACATCGGCAATAGAGTCAGCGACGACATTCGGATCATCCAGCGGAAAGCACAACCGCCCCCATGGTTAGGACGCAAAAAAAGACCGCATCCCGTCCCAATCTGCTGACCTAAAGTGCCAAACGCGACGACAGCCCGCTAAAGGAGGCCGTGATAGGCGCGAAACCGGCACTTTACTCCGGACCAGACAGTGGTCTGACGAACCGAGAGGGTCGTCTACCGATACCTGATAATGGTCCGGATGAGAGGTCAGCAGAAGGTCCAACAGTGAAGGCATATGGTCATCCACATCGGGATCTCGCGTGGGCGAAGTTACCAGTTGTGTAAGACCATACGCCAAGGCAAAATCGTGAACAGACCTCCCCGCATGATCGGTGGTGCGCGAACAAAGCCATTCGGCGTGGTGGGCATTAAAATCGCCCAATATCACGATCTCTGCGGAGGGGGTCTGCTCTAACACGGAATCTAGAGCCGTTTGTAAATGCTCAATGAGCCGGTCAACTTCAGTATTCCCGCCATGGGACCTATATAGGCACGCATATCTGCGTGGATGGTCGTCGCAAGCTACGCGTAACCAGAGGATGGATAGGTCCTGACCTTCAAGTCTGCCGAGGCGCCGGTAACAGATATCTTCTCTGATGTATGCGCACACCCCAGCCCGCGGTACAAAGGAATGTTCCAGTTTGTACCCCGGGTAGGAGAGGTAAGAAGTATCAGCCGAAGAAGATATCTGTGTCTCGGTCAAAAAGAGCAAAGCTGGCTTCGCCGTCTCGAGATGGTAGTGGACGGCGTTCAAGTTGGAATGAACCCTGACATTACAGAAATCCACAGTAAGCGTGGTAGGGGGTGCCATGGCTTTCTTGCCCTGTTTGCCCCGGACAGGATTGTCTATGACCGCAATTTTGCCCCCCCCCCCCCCCCAGAATACGCAGGGCAGCCTGAGCATCCATGATCTGGCTGAAATCCAGAGCACGGACGTTCAGGGGGGATTCTCCACTGCTGGCGCAAGTGGTACCCCCCTGGGGTAGATTCTTTTTTGATTGCGCATTCATAGTGTGCGGGGGGGGGGAGGGGGGGTTAGGCCTCCGGGACTCTCACAAACCAAACGAAACGCAGCAGCAGGGCTGCTACTTTACGTCGGTGTCAAGTGAGAGAGTGGTATCTCCCCGGTCGTGGCGGCCTATTCAGTTGCAGAAGCAGTATGGCACTACCACTAATTTGGTTGACTGACTGCACCGGTGTTAAATAATTTTTGTCACAAAAATTATCCCACCAGTGGGCGATGGCGTCGTCACATGCCTGGAATGGTGTAGGTAGCATTAGAAACTAAAATTAACATAGTTCATGTGAATATAATATTCATCAGATTGGGAATAGCTGGCGTGCACGTCTTTTTCAAACAACTTCCCAAAGTGAGGAGGTTGTAAATTCGTCTGTAAGTTTTTTGTGTTTAGTACCTCGGAACTCGGTTATTTATGAACCGATTTTGTAAATTATGTTTGAGAGGGTATACTCTCCGTGTGGTCTCATTTTAAATTGGTGAAGGCCAGATGAGATGCAAGTTTTTCTGGAAACTTGCATCTCATCTGACCTTCACCAATTATAGGAAATGGGTAGTCGGTTTCTGCAGTTTTACTGCGTTAAAAAATTTATATATCATTGACCGCCCCGTTGGTCGAGTGGTTAGCGATCCTGACTACGCGATCGACGGGGCTCGGGTTCGATCCCCGACGGGGACAAGCATTTGTGTGATGAACATAAATGTTTGTATTTCCGGGTTTGGGTGTATGTATATTAAATATATTCTTGTATTTATATATGTATTTCTATGTATTAGTATCGTTGACTAACACCCATAACACAAGCAAATAATTTGCTTACTTTGGGGTTAGATCAGTTAGTGTAATTTGCCCTTGAATATTTATTTATTTATTATTTATTTATTTATCATAAGATAGCATACAAGCTGATAGCTCCTGATGGAAAGAAACAACCATTGCTTATAGACAACAGAGATGTTAATGGTGCGTTGCCGTGGCAGAGATGCTTTTTACCCGCTAACTTACCTTTCGAATCGGAATACGAAAGCACAGACGCTGTGGCAGATAAGCTATTGGTACCAAAACCTAGCTGAGATGTTGTTCATTTTGATAATGGACACATTTTGATAAAATTCCAACACTTCAAAATCGCTTTTGTACACTCTTTTTTTAGGAACTTTCTGACGTGAAGACAGATGGTCTATTCTAAGACTGGGTCCCCAAAAGGGACCCAGTCTTAGAAGGGTATCAACAATATCCAGTATCACAAAGAGCAATGCCAGATCTCGCTAACATCCGGCCCCTCTTCTAGCAGGTGAGGTTGACCACGGCCGTTGGAAGAGTAGTTATATAGTACTGGTATCATATTTATCAATACAGGCGTGACAGTATTAATGTCACAATTTTTTGGCTGCAACTCAATAGCGGTCATCCGGAAGCGATTATACAAAGCCGTATACTACTACAATGGTCGCACGTGTCGCCGCGTGGCGCGGCTCTGAAATAGAACTCTTGAGAATATTGCTATTAACATTTGTCAGGCTTTCAATATAATTATTTTGAGAACATCTATATTCTATACTAGCTGTTGCCTGCGACTTCGCCCGTGCGGACTTCGTTTACTCCGCAAAGCTCCTCCCCCGTAGGTGATAGCGTGATATTATGTAGCCTATATGTTGACCGGACCTGTCAGTAATATTCATGCAAAATTTGAAGTAAATCCATGCAGTACTTTTTGAGTTTACCTCGGACATACATACAGACAAACAGACAAAAATTCTAAAAACTATATTTTTGGCTTTGATATCAATGGTAAATCACGCCCCAAATATTCTTTAAAAAAATATTCAATATACAGTTTTGACTTTCCTACGATTTTATTTTATGTAGTAGATTAATATTATAATGCAAAAATTTGGATGTTTGAATGAATAAATAGATGGACGTTTGTTATTCAATCAAGCAAAAACTGCTGAACGGATTTGAATGAAATTTGGCACACAGGTAGATGATAACCTGAAATAGCACATAGGCTACTTTTTATCCCGGAAGATTAGGTGATCTCGCGGGATTCGCCAAACATTTTTATAATGCAGCTGGCTGCACGCTGCAGTTAGTTATCTATAGGTATTATAATACGTGAAAGCAAAACTTTAGACTCTTTTTAAGACCTTTGCGTGAACGGTGGAAAATAAAATTTGGCACAGTTAAAGTTAACATTGCGAAGGCCTGCAGAACATTAATATTATTAAATAAAATGCATTAGAAATACATTAAATTAATAAAAATATACATTACACACACTGATGTGACATACATGATATTATACACACATGAATACTGTTTTCTTTACGACTAAAGTTAGTTGTCAAATTTTAAAAGAGTATTGTTTAGTCTATGGTCGAATTTGGGCCACAGACTATCGCTAGTCCATACTAATCTATATTTCTATACTAATACTAGCTAACCCGGCAAACGTTGTTTTGCCATATAAATTATTGAATTAAAAAATAGGGGTTGATCTTAAAGGGTTGAAAATTAAGGGTTTTATATATTTTTTAATGCTGTATCATAAAAATATAAAAATAAAAAATTGTAACAAAAATAAAATGAAAAATTTAGGGGTGGACTACCCTTAGCATTTAGAGGTATGAAAAATATATGTTGGCCGATTCTCAGACCCACTCAATATGCTCACAAAATTTATGAGAATCGGTCAAGGCGTTTCGGAGGAGTACGGGAACGAACATTGTGACACGAGAATTTTATATATAAGATTATAAAAAGCTAAAGTTGTGAGTGAGTTTGTAGGAAGTAATCTTTGGAACTTTTAAACTGATTTTGAAAATTTTTTCACCAATAAAAAGCTACATAATTACTGAAAAACATAGGTTGTTCTTTCCTACTTTTTTACCGCAATTGGGACATACATTAGGTTAGGTATTTCTTTGAAAATGACTAGGATTATAAAATAAGCTGAAGAATTTTGTCTGTATAAACGCGTTATTCACTGGATGAACCTATAAGATTTGATAACTACCTATTTTTGTTTTCTTTTTTATGTAATTTTTTTCTGAAATAACGGCATATATCGCCGGTATCAGGAAGAAAAGGCACGTCTACTTATATATTTGTTTATTTTTATATCTACTGCTGCTGCTCTACTGCGATTATACCACACATCTCGCCATGATTCCAGGAATGTCATCTTTCTTTATATAATAATTGAAAAAAAAAATACCTACTATACTATCTCAAATTAAAAGAAAATTTTGCGGCTGCTAGTTCCAGTTTAAAGAATTTTCCATAACAACACACGATTTTCCGTTTCATTCGCTCGACTTTTTAACTTCCCGCTGCGTATGTACATAAGGAAGTTACTGATTTTGTCCCGATTTTCGAAAATCGAGTATTCACCGGATCTCTTCATTTTGAGGTTCTAGGAACCTTTTTCGACTATTGTCATGACGTCAGTATGTCTGTATGTATGTGTGTGTGTATGTGTGTAGTAGACATCTCATAACTTTTGAACGGCTGGACCGATCAAAATTCGGTTGATGGCATTCAATTGCGTTCCGCTCAATTAGACTCCCTAAAAATTTGAACTAAGTAGGACCCGAAAATTTTGAGAAATTTTGAAAAAAAAACCCAAAAAAAATTTGGCGAAACAGTATTTTTTTAACATAACTCCAGATTCGGTTTGAAAATTGGTTTATCCGTTTAGGAGTAGTCGTTGACGAAAAATTTTGAAAAAAGAGTTTTTTCGACATAACTTCGAAATTTTTCAACCAATCATTTTTTGGCATTTTACGATATTTTAGTATCTGATAAAAAAACTACATCGAATGCCGTTTGAATAATCAAAATCCAATCTAATTTTCAAAAGTTATAGCTTTTCAAATATTAAAATAACATTGCTTTTAGCAAACTTACTCAATATTTTTGAAATAACGTTCAAGTTAATACCCCGATTGACTTAGAAAATCTTATTAGCTTCTCTCCTTTAAAAACTGCGTAAATACCATTAACAGGAACAAAATAGTCAATTTGTTTGTGATTTATAAATTGCTTCGAAATTTTTCAACTCAGCGCAATGACCTAGCGGTTTAAATTACCGCTAAAGCAATATTTTAGATCTCAAAAATTGAATTGAATGCCATTCGAAAGATCAAAATCAATCATTGTTTCCAAAATACACAGCTTTTCAAAAATCAATATAGGCTGTCATTTTTAAAAAGCAAAGGTAAAACCCGTGCACCCACGAAATAAAGAAAACACTTGTTTTCTTTATTTCGTGCGTGCACCCACGATGAACTTCAAATATTTAGTTCCGCAACGTGATAGGAGGCAAGCCTATCTATCGACAACCGGGCACTTATTCAATTGTGGGCATTGATATAAAAAACCCTAGATGCACAATCAGTGTCTCATATACGTCCTCTAAAAATGAGCGCACAATTTAAAATTGTGCGGTCATTTCAAAAAGAATCGTGTCGATCGCGTCATGTCAATTTTATTAATTGTTGTACATTGGTTTTTAAAATCAACTATAAATCTTGCGCTTAAGGTTGGATATGCAAAAACATATGTTTTTGCCATATGTATAACTGGCAACTTATGTGAAATTCTGACAGTTTTGAGTGTCAGTTTTGTTCGGGACTGTGCATCTTGGGTTTTTTATATCAATGATTGCGGGTAAAGTTGTCTTTATCAGAAATTTTAGAAGGCACATTTTTAATTGCCCAACTCGGAATCGAACCCCAGACCTAATGTGGTCAAAACCGACATCGTACCACTAGACCACAGAGGTGGCTTACTTTATACTTCCTTAAACTTATAAAATCCTGCCGCTGCTGCTGCTGCTGGTGGTGTTTACAACGGTGTTTGAGAACTAATCGAGTTATAGATACACATACGAAATCCCACTTTTTGTTAAAAAAACCTCCAAAATGTAGTAATAGTATTAGAGTGATATCTAAATATATGATTCAGTAATAACCCTTTACTGCGGTAATGACGCGCTAAACACCCCGGCTTACACAATATTCCCCAGGCTCTTTGTTCGAGACCGAAATCTATTTAATAGTATCGTATTGCTAATTTTGGTATTACGCGCCGCGTTCCGTCGGTTATTGAATTATCTATTCCGTTTGTGGGACTTTACGTCCCTTGGGTCTTTACTGACTTGCTTGTGGAGTTTTTATTTACTTTTTATATGTTTATTTATAAATAAATCGCCTTTCGAAGCATAGCAGATAGGTGGTTTATCTGACCATGTGGTACAACTTTCCTCCAGATCCGGACCGCTTTAGCATGGTTGACGGTAATCTATTCTTTTAGTACAATATTTATTAATTAATACACTTGTACTGTTTCACAATAAGACACAATTAATTTCCAACCGGTTTCGCTTACACAAGCATCCTCAGGGTATTTACAGTTACTAACTAGAAACGAAATCCAAACTATTTGAGATTTTGCCAGGCTAACCGTTAAAGACATATGATTAGTTATTTCAGTTAGGGTAAATCCGGGATATATGCTCACCTTTTTTTATTTTGCTCATACGCCTTAATATACAAATAATATGCACATTATTTTTATATGTAAACTATCTTTGGTTCTCTATTTAATCATTTTGCATTGTTTTTTGTAGACTGGTCAATAAATAAATCGTATATTTTGAGTTTAAATTTGAACTACATACAGGGATAAATGCCTCGAATGCAGTGAATATACCCAAAACTCAATTTCGTGGAGGGGATATAAAGACTTATTGGTTTAAAATATTTGTTTTCCCTTTACAAGAAAACAAATATTTTAAACCAATGTGTCTTTATTAAACATTATTTTTTTTACTAATTAGACACACATTATAGTTAAATATATTTTAAAAATTTAAAACGTGTCGTTAGTTTTCGTTGCGTTTTGTTTTTATCTTTTGTTAGTGTAAACTGTAATGCAACAATTTTTATTTTTATTTTTACCGCTCTTAATACTATCTTTAGTTATATTTATCATTTGACAGAGTTTATTGTTTTTTCTTTGCTTTTTTTTAAATCTATTATTTATTTTCTTGCTAGTTTTTTTTATTATTTTCACTAGTACTCCTTTCGTAGTTTATCCTTTCTTTATTTCTGTTATTTTTAAATCAGAATTCAGCACTTTCATTAACAATTTCCTGCATCCACTAAATTATCTGCAGGTTTCAGATTGTATTCATCTGCCAAATTCGTTATGACTGAGGTATTGTCTGTAACGATAGAATCCAGTTAGTAAATATCAAAGTGAAGTAGGGATAAATGCCCTTAGAGGCATTTATACCAAAACCCTTTTCACTAGGATAAATGCCTTCGAAAAAAATATAAAATACGTTTATCTTAACTTTAATAAGTGATTAATAGTAATGCACATACCATAGTCCTAATACAAAAGTAAAAATAAAATAAAGTTACCTGTTACATCCAAAGTTATGGAAGGCCGAAAATCATTCACAAAGTAAAATAACGACTGTTTATCCCGTCACTGTTAGTAACGCTCTTATGCATAGCTGCACGCACCAATGTTTTATGGCAGACTGTAGTGGGGGGATGGACACATTCGTATTATAGGGCATTCTTTTGCTCACTCGTTTTACATTTCTCATAATTGTAATGAGGCGTCTATCCCGCTTGGGCGTATATCCCGGACTTACCCTACTACCATCGTGACTGGTAGAGTTCTGCAATATCTCGACCGGGTCTAGTACCACCGCCTTACCTACTCCTGCCGAAATAGCTTCAATGCTTGTCACTGTAAGGTAGCCGGTAAAAAAAAAACAAATAAAAGTTTGATAAAAACCAATTATTTTTAAAAAAAATACCTAAATCTCTGAATAGGTAGACAGAGGTTCAACCAGTGCATCCAGAACTAAGACGATGCTATCAAATCCTATTGTGTAATAGGTAGCCAACCTATTAACAAATCTCGCATACATGCAGTCTTGAGTAAATTATATATATTCCAGGAAAATTGAAAAACGCTCAGAACGAACGCCCGGTGGTAGGGATGCGCTGTGCCGCGCTCCTGGCTGCATGGGTACCACCATCTTGCTTATTTCTCCCATGAAACAGCTTTGCTGTGTTTCGGAGAGGTGGGCAAGACAGGCAGTGTAATTAATCGCACCGAGACAACATATTATGTCTCAGGATAGGCAACACCGAATGGAATACCTGGGCTAGTTCCAGCCCAGGTATCCCATTTTTGTTCATTGGCGACGTCGACCACTTACCATCAGAGGGCACGTCTACCAGTTTGCCTATCTCAATAACATAAAAAAAAAACGAATAACTTGGTAATTGTTAAACTTGTACATGTAGACATTAGGAACATAATCGGTTTACTTTGCCTACACCGCTAGCTACTAGCAGTGTACGCGACTTTGTTCGCGTGGAAAAAAATCCAAAATAAAAGCAGCCTCAGTTTTTTTTATTTCATAATGAAATAAAAAATTTCATGATAGCAAACAAGCAGATGTAAAGAGTCAACCATCGCCTATAGACACCAAAGGTGTTAATGGTGCGTTGCTATCTTGTGGCGAGGTCTAATGCTACATGCATAAGTTTACTGGCCAACTTACCCTCCAAACCGGAACACGACAGTGACAAGCACTGACGCTATTGCGGCAGGAATAGGTAAGGCGGTGGTACCAGACCTGGGCGAGACAGTGCAGAACTCTACCACCTATTAGCCACGATGTTAGTGACTTGCATAGCAAATCGGTCGCCTTTTTACGACATGCTTGGCAGAACGGCATTGGTCTATTCTTGAAAGGAGCCCGGAACCAACACAGTTACTCCTTATTACCGTGGCTTAAAAGATAAAAACTTTCCTAAATACTTTCTCGGGTCTCAAACTATCTTTGTACCAAATTTCATTCAAATAGATTCAGCGATTTAGGCGTGATAAAAAGACAGACAGACGGACATACAGAAAAGACAGAGTACTTTCGCATTTATAACATTAGTATGGGTGTGATACTTAATGGTTAAATATCCTAACTTGTAATAAAATATATTCCCTCTAGCTGCAAACTTTTGTGTTTTTATATGTTTTTATGTGTATAGGTATATATACTAATATATGTATTATATATACCTATACACGATATATATAATACTATATGTATATTATGTTTTGACGTCGATAAGTGTAACCAAGTGTACCTACTTCGAATAAATGATATTTTGATTTTCTTGCCCTTCTCAGCATACAGCATAGCAGTATCTGATCTGCTTTTCGATGAGCCCTCTTTTTATCATCACACAAACGCTTATCCTCATCGGAATGCGTGCTAAGCGTGTATGCTTAGGTTCGCATTGGGTTGCGCAGTCGGAGTAGTTAACCACTAGCCAAAGGGACTGTCAAATTTCTCAGATACCGTAACTTATCATACATAATGCGATCTTAGGGTGGTTCAGTAGGTCGGGGACGCAGCCGGAAACAATTAGGAGATGCGCAGGCGCCCGAGCTTCCTGTACGCCGTACGCCCTAATTGGCATATCGCTCAATATGCGCCATTATTACAACTGATTGTTACTTCATCGTGATAACGTCACGGGTAACTAGCACGGCCTCGATTATATCACTAATTAATTGCTAAATAGTGACTGCGATTTTACAGGGCCTCATCTAATATTTGTAAGAATGTGGGTTTTACAAGATAATAATTTATTTTATTAACGTATTTTATAGTCTATTAAAATATTTTTTTAATGTTTTCGTTTGTAAAATGTGAAGCTTTAGTGCATCTTGATGACTATGACAGACTCATAATCAAAACCTATAAAATACATGGTGGTTAGATGTTTTAGAATCTATACATATAATAAAATCGTAGGAAAGTCAAAACTGTACATTGAATATTTTTTTAAACGAATACTTGAGGCGTGATCTACAATCGATATCGAAGCCAAAAATTTAGTTTTTAAAATTTTTGTCTGTTTGTCTGTATGTATGTCCGGGGTAAACTCAGAAAGTACTGCATGGATTTACTTCAAATTTTGCAATAATATTACTAAACAGGTCGGGTCAGCATATAGGCTACATATTATCACGCTATCACCTACAGGGGAGTAGCAGTGTGGAGTAAACGAAGTCCGCGCGGACGAAGTCGCAGGCAACAGCTAGTATATTAATAAATTGACACAAAAATTTGAATTGTGATACCTTGCGTACTTGCAATTTTTTTTTGATTTCTCATAAAAAATTTGCATAATCTATATTAATCTATATTTTATATTAATATTATAAATGCGAAAGTTTGGATGTTTGGATGGATGTTTGTTACTCAATCACGCAAAAACTACTGAACGGATTTGAATGAAATTTATAGCACATAGAATATATATATACAAGTAGCTGATGACCTAGAATATCACATAGGTTATTTTTTATCCCGGAAAAATTAGGTGATCCCGCGGGATTCACCAAAAACTTATAATGCAGCGGGCTGCACGCTGCAGCTAGTCTATATTAATATTATAAATGCGAAAGTTTGGATGTTTGGATGGATGTTTGTTACTGAATCACGCAAAAACTACTGCACGGATTTGAATGAAATTTAGCATACAAGTAGCTGATGACCTAGAATATCACATAGGTTATTTTTTATCCCGGAAAAATTAGGTGATCCCGCGGGATTCACCAAAAACTTATAATGCATCGGGCTGCACGCTGCAGCTAGTAGGTAAATTAATGGGAATATTTAAATATTGGCTGCCTTTCCTAAATTGATAAAGAAAGAGAACTTACCATTTATTTGCAAGAATATTGTGTATATTATTTAGGGCACCGAAGTAAACTAGGAACCCTTGTAGTTTCGCTATGTCCGTCCGTAATCCGTATATCAGTCCGTCCGTCCGTCCGTCCGCTCGATAGCTCAGAGATCCTTATTATTAGAAAGCTGTAATTTGGAACGAATATACATATTAATCACGTCAACAAGGTGGTAACATAAAATCTTGAAAAATATTTTTTTTCAGGGTACCTCCCCTACATGTGAATTGGGGATGTTGTTTTTTTTGCTCACGTACCCCGTTGTGTGATATATCGTTGGACAGGTTTTTTAAAAAGATTGTAGGCTTGTGAAAACAAGTTTTCGATAATGGGACTCGTTTATAAAATATTAAGCTTTTAAGTGCTAATTTATAATGAAGTTAAACGAAAAATTGTCACGGCTTAGATGGCTTTTCAAGTTTTTGAGTAATAGTCGACCAACTCATAAAACGTACATAGAGAAGATTTTATATGCGGTGAACCTATATATTTGTCATTGACGTTGAATAGTTTAAATGTTCATAGTATGAAACTATACAAGCCGTCTTCTTAGTCCGCATTATTGTGATGGCCAACACGGGGAAAAACAAAATATGTGGTTGTAAACAAAGTTTTTAGAATATAGATTTAAAGTTAATATATATCACATAAATCTATACATATAATAAAACAATAACGAAACCAAATCTGTACATGAAATATTTCTTTGCAAAAATTATTGCTGCGTATTGTGTACAGGACATAAAACGATAGAAATTAAATTTTTTATCTGTTTGTCTGTCTGTTCGCTTTACTTTCTTTAAAAACTACTGAACGGATTCTTACAAAATTTTGTATAGTAATAGCTAATCAATTAACATTTAGGATACTTTTTACTGCGGGAAAATCTTTCGTTTCAACAGGAAAATCACTACAACATGCGTACGAAGTCGCGGGCAACATCTAGTTCTAAATATAACTTTACTTTTAATTTTATTTTCCATTTTGAAACAACAGTCATAACTCACACTACTTACATAAATCTGTGATTGAGAAAGTGATTCTGCAGCGCCTCGTCTAAATTATTTAGGAAAAAATCATGTGCAAAAATGTGGATGTTGCAATTTTTTATACAACAAAAACATTATAATAAGTAACCAACATATAGTGTCCATATATTTAAAAAAAAATACACTTCAAAGCATTCTTCAAAGCAAGCACAGCACTTCAAATACGTGACACAAAACAACAAATATACAATAGAATTCATACTAATATTACAAATGCAAAAGTGTATTTGTTTGCTCGTCTTTCACGGCAAAACGGAGCAACGAATTGACGTGATTTTTTTAAATAGAGATAGTTGAAGGGATGGAGGATGGACAAAGGCTACTTTTTGTCTCTTTCTAACCCCCACTTCCCTAAAACGAATTTAACGCGCGCGAAGCCGCGGTTAAAAGCTAGGTAAATATAAAGTTGTACTAACGGCTGTGATCATCTGATTTTCTGCCAGGTAATTAAAAACGGTAGAGCTCTGTTTCATCCAGCCCGGTTTGGGAACATTCAAACCTAGGAAAAATAAACTATCTACTTGAGAGACAAATATTTAATTATCTGGCTCTGGAATAGAGCCAGGCAGTTCGTAAAAGACGAACGATTGGCCAAACGCGTTATTATGATCTTAACTTCTAAGTGGAAGGCTATACAACGTCTAACCCAGGTTTGGTACCACTACTTTAACTGTTCCTGCTGCAAAGTGTAAGTGCTTCTCACTTTCTAATATCTGATTTGGAGAGTAAGGCAGCTATGGTGACAAACATGTGGCGTTACATACCCGTCAGAGACATGGACACTGGACAGTCACAAATAACATCTTTGGTAACTGCGGACTATGGTTATTTCTTTCTATCGGGAGAGCCATTTGCTACCGCTAGATTTCAAATATATACCTAAAAAATAGTAAGTAGTTTGTGTATCTACGCCTACCGCCTTTGTGTATCTAATATATGTAGAAATAGTCATGTGTGTTGTATATTTTGTCATTTACTTTTGGTGCACAATAAAGAGTTATTGTATTGTATTGTAGTTTTTATAGTAATAAGTACCTATTAGCTTTTGCGGACTAGCGATAGCGGATACAAGTTATTTTTTTTTTTACTGTTGATAGGGAAGCGCTTGACCACGATCTCGCCTGATGGTAGGCTAAGGTGCGGCCTAAGATAGAACGCGCTTCCCTAATTTTATTATTCCTTGGTTCGGAGCTACACTAAGGGCTCATATACATGAGTGGCAAGTTTCCGACGGCAGAAGCAACTGCAGCTATCGACACACATCAGCGACAGTCGTCGAAGAGCCGGCGGCAATCGTCGGCCCTTGTAGCTGTAGCATTCCACGTTTGCAATTTTTTGGTCGACTGTAAATAATCCAGGATTGTGCACACTTCGCGGAATTGCAGTAAGTTAAACAGCTTTATTGGGTTAAAAAAATCCACGTTATGGTATCTTAGCGAGATATTATTTTTATTTAAATAACCGTTAAGTCATCAAAAGAAATAATAGATAATCGAAAATAGTTGAAAACTTTGAAGAATAGACCAACTGCCGTTCTGCCAGGCAGCTCGTAAAAGTTGACCGATTGGCTATACAATCACTACCATCGTGGCTACTAGGTGGTAGAGTTATGCATTGTCTCGCCCGGGTCTGGTACCACTGCCTTACTTATTCCTGCCGCAATAGCGTCAGTGCTTGTCACTGTCGTGTTCCGATTTGGGGAGTAAGATAACCGGTAAACTTATGCATGTCGCATTAGACCTCGCCACAAGATAGCTCACCATCAACATCTTTGGCGTCTATAGGCGATGGTTGACTCTTTCCATCAGGAGACCCATCTGCTTGTTTGCTATTTTATGATATATATATAATATATATATAAAAAGTAACTTGTTGCTCATTTCCTCCTAAAAGTGGATAAAGTGTAAAAATGTCCATCTTGTAGTCTAATCCATACTAATATAATTATAAATGGGAAAGTGTGTTTGTTTGTCCGTCTTTGACGGCAAAACGGAGCGACGAATTGACGTGATTTTTAAGTGGAGATAGTTAAAGGAGTGGAGAGTGACATAGGCTACTTTTTGTTTCTTTCTGACCCCCCACTTCCCTAAAATGAATTGAACGCGAGCGAAGCCGCGGGAAAAATCTAGAGATTAATATTTCTTAAACATACAATGAACTTTTTTTTTAATTTTGTGTCGTATGTCAACGGCTGCAATTGTCTTTGCCGTTGGCAACGTACCGCTCATGTATAAGAACTCTTATACATGCACAATATGGCACTACATCCGTGACACACGGATTGCAATTGATCAATAACATCTTTGATGTCTATAGACGATGGTTGTTACCATCAGGAGATTCATTTTTTTTTTATATATCATAAGATAGCAAACAAGCAGATGGGTCTCCTGATAGAAAGAGTCAACCATCGCCTATAGACACCAAAGATGTTAATGGTGCGTTGCTATCTTGTGGCGAGGTCTAATGCCACATGCATAAGTTTACCGGATACCTTACCCTCCAAACCGAAACACGACAGCGACAAGCACTGACGCTATTGCGGCAGGAATAGGTAAGGCGGTGATACCTGACCCGGGCGAGACAATGCAGAACTCTACCATCTAGTAGCCACGATGGTAGTGACTCGCATACCCAATAGGTCGCCTTTTACGACCTGCCTGGCAGAACGGCAGTTGGTCTATTCTTCAAAGGAACCCGGAACCAACACGGGGAAAATCATCTGCTTCAATTTTATACCATTAAATAAAATTTTCACCCAAAATGCGTTAGATAATATAAACAACAATAATTCCAATAAAACACATAATATATCCATCAAAGGTATCATCAACCCTTCTGATCTCAATGGAATACTCGAAGCAACAGTCGGTATAATGCCTACTTACATGCGTTAATGGTTACACAAGTCGCACAGCGGACTCGGTAATAGTTCATCATCCTATAATAGCCGGATTAACGCGAACCCTTTGTGGGCGGATTGAAAAACTTTATCAAAACATTTGTTCGCTGATTATTTATTCACGTGAGCATTAAGTATTCACACAACGAATACATTACGGAGTTGTTTGCGGTGTTAACACAAATTGGTAAAAAGTTTTACAAATATGAGCTGTGAATGCCAGTCAATATTTCGTTTTATTTACCAAAATTAGACGCAATTATTATACCTACCGTGTTTTTATATTTATTAAATGTTAAATAAATTGTAATGTGTAAAGGATACATAATATGTATTTTATTATAGTGTATATCTTGTACCTTTGTACCTTTGCCTATCTCTTTGGGGATACTGCGTGAAGATACTTTTTAAATTATAATAGACGAGCTATTACATGCTCGCTTAGACGGACGTACATTTATAGATAGTAAAAAAATAAGTGGCATATAAATGATAAATGTACAAATACTATACTGTATATAATACAAATAACAATTTTCACCAAAATCAGTCAAGCCCTATTGCCTTATAACGGGACAGACAAACAAACAAAAAAAAATGTGAAATTGATGTTGGAGAGTCTTATAGCGAATGTTTAAGACGAAATTTAATAAAAATACTTGTACTTAATTAAATGTAGATAGATACTACAGATTTATGTAGTATAAAGAGGTATTAATGTGATTTTAAATATTTATTTCGTAAAGTTTTCATAACACCGATATTAAAATGGAACATATAGACAGACATACAAAAATTATATAGTCATCATTTACACAATAACGTGTTCTACCAGTACTATATTAATTTCCATCAAGATTGGTCAAGTTATGACGGAGAATGCAGACAAACAAAAAAATACTATCATGTGCGCAATTAGATCGACAAGAGGGACAGACAGACAAGTGTATTCTGTGTACGAATACTGCTAGCCCAATGAAATAACATACACAAAAGTAACAACAGTTTATACAAAGCTTTTATCAGCAATAAACGCAAGACAAAGTTACAAAATTAAATATTCACCTCACACAGCCCTCCGTTTTATCTTAACAACCACTCTCTCTGCTGTCAATTCATATTTGCCTGCACCAGTAATGTAGGCATAAACTTTGGCAATTTAGGCCTTATTGCCTAATAGTTAAACCGGTAAAGTGTGAACCATCCTCACACGTTTGAGGGTTCCTTACAAGATCTGTTCTAAGAAATAAATTTGTTGTTCTAAAAATTTAATTCATATATGGCTCCTCTTCACGATGGGCCATGATGGCCCATCAAATGATCGTCCAGCATCGCCGCCATTATCGGGCAAACTCCACACAATCGTGAACGCTCATTTACTGACTGTCTACTGTTATGTTATGACGTCTATCGAAAATGGATAGCGAGGTGATCGCGGCTGCGGAAATATTTTTACTTATTTTGTGTAATCATTTACTTAATGTCTACACTGTCTAGAATGTACCAGTGACGACCAAAGAGTATAGATACAATCACTTCGTTAGAGACCACTATGTACTGATTAATCGGCGATTGTGTGTACGCACACAAAATCATGGGCCATCGTTCCTTTGATATATCGACACCAACGCAATAGCGCTCGACCATACCCGATGATAGACCATCACAGACATGTATGCCCTCTACATTAACGTGCGTGCCTTTAGTTGACCATCATGGCCCATTGTGAAGAGGGAGGGAAGAGAAATTCTTATAGTATTCCTACTGCAATAGCAACTTATTTAGAGGGTAGGATAAGCGGTAAACTTAGGGGCCATCCATAAATTACGTCACACGAATTTCATGATTTTTTGACCCCTCCCCCATCCTTGTCACAGCTGGTCACATTTGTGAGACCCTCCTACCTAGAGATACATCACATATTTTTGGAATAATGATCATGAGATCATTATTTTTTATCTATACTGGTAGCTTCTTAAATTTATTGTTGTAATAATCCATCTATATCCATATATAGATGGATTATTACAACAATAAATTTAAGAAGCTACCAGTATATATAAAAGTCAATTGTTGTTCGTTAGTCACGCTAAAACTCGAGAACGGCTGAACGGATTTGGCTAATTTTGGTTTAGAATTAATTGTTTAAGTCCAGAAAAGTTTGAAAGGTGAGAAAATATAGAAAAAAAATAAGAGTAGTTAAAAAGGCAGAACAAAGTTTGCCGGGTCAGCTAGTTAGATATAATATATTATATTTTGAAAAAATGTGATGTCACAAAATTTGGGACCCCTTGTCACACAATGTCATACTTTGTCGATCCCCAATAACGTGTGACGTAATTTATGGATGGCCCCTTACGCATTCCGTCACACTTTTAGCAATTAGACGCCTAGCTACCATTGCCAGGAAGAACTGTCTGCTTCTTTTAAGAGGTTAAAGAGCCTACATTATCATTTATTGATATATAACTCGTATTCTATAATTAACTATTAAGAAAACCTGTAATTGGTCCTATTATTAGAATGTTTAAGTGTTTTTATACAATGTAAGATGCGCTATTGGTCTTCAATAAATAAATAACAGGATGAATATACAAATACAATTCACAAAAAAAAAGTCAAATTGAAAAGTTTATTATTATTATGCAAAAACAAAAATATGCAAAAAAAACAATTTTCAGTTGCAACTAATTTTAGAAGTTATAAGTATTAAAACAAATACACATTTTTAATTTTTAGAGTGGTAAGCAAACTTCATTACTTCGCTAAACGGAACTCCAAAAAGCGGCTAACTTAAAATGATCACACATATAATTTGGCAAGAAGCTAAACTATCCGAATGAATAGGTGTCAGCAGTAATACGTCATTGCCCAGGGGGCGCCACTGCGTAACGGGAGTTTCATAATGTTACATAATTCAATTGATTCCCCAACACCCACACGAATTCTTCGTAACTTAGTTTGGTACGTTTTGATATCGGATACTCAGTTTGTGGCGATTCTTCTGCCCCTAAATTGGCGAATAAAGTATAGACAGGAACCCTCGGATGTGCATACGTAGTACCTATATCTTTTACGAGTCAGAAAAAGTTGGGTTTATATATTTATATTTATTTTGTATCGCATATATTACACATACTAGCTGTTGCCAGCGACTTCATCCGCGCGAACTTCGTTTACTCCGCACTGCTCCTCCCCCGTAGGTGATAATATGTAGCCTATGTGTTGACCCGATCTGTTAGTAATATTCATGCAAAATTTGAAGAAAATCCATGCAGTACTTTTTGAGTTTACCCCGGACATACATACAGATAAACAGACAAACAGACAAACAGACGTACAGACAAACAGACAAACAGACAAAAATTCTAAAAACTATATTTTTGGCTAGGGTATCGATTGTAGATCACGCCCCAAGTATTCTTTTAAAAAAATATTCAATGTACAGTTTTGACTTTCCTACGATTTTATTATATGTATAGATTTTTATTTTGTGTCATAGGATAGATAGCTCCGTGTTGGTCCGAGGTCCTCTAAAGAATAGACCAACTGTCATTCTGGCAGGCTGGTCGTAAAAGGCCACTGATTGGATATATGTATCACTACCATCGCATCGTGACTACTAGGTGGTAGAGTTCCGCAAAGTCTCACTTGGGTATTTGGTGCCACTGCACCGCCTTACCTATTCCTGCCGCAATAGCGTTAATGCTTGTCACAATACCACATGGATATCAATGCATCATTAACATCTTTGAAGTGTATAGGCAATGGGTTCACTTTCTATCAGGAGAGCCATCTGATTGTTTGCTATCTTATGAAAAAAAAAACATCCGTACATATAGAGAACTGACTTGTAAAGCTCGTTTTCGTCTACTCCCTTCTGGTCTTGTTTTTTCGAATTCAACCTACAAGTAAAAACAAGACAAGAAGGATGTAGTTGAAAATCGAACCCAACGTGCTCAACGAGAGGGGAAACTAGCTGCTCCAGTCCGCTCGTGACCATGGAATCTTTCCGACCTCTTAGGAACTCATGATTTTAGGGTTATTTTATTTATTTATTATAATAATGCGCATATCTATACATCTATACATATAATAAAATCGTAGAAAAGTCAAAACTGTACATTGATTGATTCTTTTAAAAGAATACTTGGGGCGTGATCTACAATCGATATCGAAGCCAAAAATATAGTTTTTAGAATTTTTGTCTGTTTGTCTGTATGTCTGTATGTATGTCCGGGGTAAACTCAAAAAGTACTGCATGGATTTACTTAAAATTTTGCATGAATATTACTAACAGGTCGGGTCAACATAATACCTACATATTATCACGCTATCACCTACGGGGGAGGTGCAGTTCGTCCGCGCGGACGAAGTCGCTGGCAACAGCTAGTTTTAAAATAATTCTCTCGGAGCAATAATGAGAGATGTAAACTTATTGCTGTCGCTCTTTGTATAAATATTTATTCTAGAATCTTAAAATGTAATACCTATTTTATATTATAAGATAGCAAACAAGTAGGTAGACTTCTGTCCTGATGGAAAGAGGCAACATCCATGTGGTCTATGAAAGCAACTATCGCCTATAGACACCAAAGATGTTAATAGTGCGTTGTAATTTATGTGGTGGGATGCTAATGTCATATGCATAAGTTTACCCTCTAAACCGGAACACGACATTGACAAACAATGACGCTTTTGTGACAGGAATATGTACGGCGCTAGTATAAAACCCGGGCGTAACGTTACAAAACTCTACTACCTAATAGCCACGATGGTTGTCAAACCAATAGCCGATCTTTCGCCTTTTACTAACTGCCTGGTAGAAAGACGGATGGTCTGTTCTTCAAAAGCAGTCCAGACTAACTGTGTCACTATTCTGTAACCACAAGATTTCCTGCATAAAATACATTATTTCTAAAAATATATCTTTACGCCTGTATCCCCGAAAAGGTAGGCAGAGGTACAACCAGTACACACACGAATATCCAAAGATAATTGGCCCACAATGTGATAGGTAGCATACCTATCGCCAACTGGGCATTTATCCAATCCCAGGTAATGTTGTATTTGTCAGAAAATTGAAAACTGACATTTTTTATTTGCCTGACCCGCTAATCGAACCCGGGATCTCATGTGGTCAACACTGACTCCGGACCACTATACTACACAGGTGCCTTCATTTCTAATAAAAATGAAACAAAACCAATTAAAATATATTTAAAATTATATTTTCGAAATAAATAATTTATGCTAGTAGTACTAATTAATGAGCATAGGAAACGGCTGGGGATGCGAAGGTTACATGACCTAAAGGAGCGGAATACGCGACTTTAGCGATCGGAGCACTGTAGGCAACTTTAGCTACTGGTGCGGAGTACGTAATTGGAGCAGAGTAGGCGATTTTAGGAGTGGCGTAGGCGATTGGAGCGGAATATGCTACTTTCGCTACCGGTGCGGCGTAGGCAACTTTAGCTACGGGCGCGGCGTAGGCGACTTTAGCGGGTGACTCTGGAATTGGCTGGCCTTCGTAGCGTACAATAGCATTGAAGCCGTGTTCTTTGTCTGATGTGTATTCTACAATGCGGTGAACTCCATCAGGTTGGATGAGAGAATAAGAACCATGTACTGCATCTCCAGCACGGGACTCGTGTTGTTGTTTCATGTCACCACTGTGGCCATCTTGTACGGAATATTGAAATTCGTAATGGGCTGGTGCTTCGGGCTCGGCGTAAGCAACCTTGGCGATTGGTACTGGAATAGCTACAGCTGATACAGCTGCTACGAAGCCGAGTAGAGCAAAGAACTGAAATAAATTTTATTTTATAAAAATGTGTTACTAGGAGAGGTTAATCTACAAGATTTATTTAATAATTATAAATAAAGTAAAAATTTCATTAATAATACGATAAAGTTATATTTAGGCAGAAATGTCTAAATTCTAATAAATTTAGTTCGAAACCATGTCGGCGCGGGTGCTAGGCACTCCGATTCATCAGTTTAGTTCGTCCGAACATAATTTCAAGTTTTGGGAGGGGGGCTAGTAGGCTTAAGCTCCTAAGTCTCTCCCTCCCCCCGCCCAAACCTTGAAAAATTTGATGATTACCTTGATAAAGTCTACCATCAATTGAATCAACCCCTTGTCAAACAAATTTTCGTTGACTCAGTCCTCCCTAAACAAAAATACTGGATCCACCACTGAATCTAACCTCTTTATCTATTATAAAAAAGTGTAGATATATATCCTCACTTTGCCCAAATTATTAGTTACTAATAAACTTAATTTAGCTTTTACCCTAAAATTAATAATTAAAACATTTTCCAAAAACACTTTACAGCTAGCATAAATAGCTAATGTTACTTTACTAAGTAAAATATACTTACTTTGGTAACCATGTTGTACGATTTAAGTGTAAAAGCTAAGTGCTTTAATGTATGTGTATCCAAGCTTATATATGCGTGTTATCAGCTTTGCGGATCACACATGCAATACAAAACATGTATGGCGTGGGTTAAAACCGGATTAGGTGTCATAATGACGTTTAAATTGAGATAGATTTCGCGGTCATGTTTCATATATATTTTTATGTCATAGAATAAGAAACAAGGATATGGCTCTACGGATGGAATTTTTTTTTATATCATAAGATAGCAAACAAGCAGATCGGTCTCATGATGGATAGAGTCAACCATCGCCTATAGACACCATAGGTTTTAATGGTACGTTGCTATCTTGTGGCGAGGTCTAATGCCATATGCATAAGTTTGCCGGCTACCTTACCCTCCATACCGGAACACGACAGTGCCAAGCACTGACGTTATTGCGGCAGGAATAGATAAGGTAGTGGTACCAGACCCGAGCGAGACAATGCAGAATAACACCTAGTAGCCACGATGGTAGTGACTCGTAAAGCCAATCGGTTGCCTTTTACGACCTACCTGGCAGAACGGTAGTTGGCCTATTCTTCAAAGGAGTCCGGGACCAACATGGGGATAACTATCGTCTATAGACACAAAATATGTTAATGTTGCGTTGCTATCCGGGTAACGAGATAGTGGTGCCACATGCATACGTTTACCAGCTGCCTTATCCTCCAAACCGGAATATGGCAGTGACTAGCTATGACGCTGGTTAGAGCAGGAATAGGTAAGGTAGTAGACTCAGGCGAGACGTTGTAGAACGTTATCGTGATTGTGGTATCGTGGTAGACACGATGATAGTCACACGTTTGGACAGTCGCTTGAATCTTACGAACCGCCTGGGATAACGGCAAGTTGGTCTACTCTTCAGTGATGGCAAAAGGAGAGACACTTGGTAAAGGCGAATGGAAAACTGAAATCTCTACTTCTACACTAACATTATTAGGAGGTAAAAAATGTTTGTAAGTTTGTTTGTATTAGTTTGTTAATTATAGAGTGCCGCTAGACGGAGACGGTTAACCGTATTTAACCGTTTAAATTCGGCGTGGAGATAGTAGAAGATTCATTGTCAAACATTACTTTTTTACAAAAATCCATCCATCAAAGACTGTCAAGGGAAATATATTTTTATAAAACCTGTATTGATGATATCTTAATCTACTCTCGAACGAAGCTGCGCGGGTCAGTCAGTGGCATGAAAGACCAAAAATAATTATAAATGGTTGTCACAGCCTTCGTATCTTAAGATAAATCCGTAGTACCCGTACCTTGACCGTCCTATAGGCCGAGTGGTTACCGACAATAACTTCGCAATCGATGGAACTCATTACCATCCACATAGTCGTCTTAGCATGATCTACATTCATATTGAAACTTAAGTTTTAAAAAACCATATAACATTGAAAACTGGTCATATTATGAAATAATTAATTTTAAATGGATCTGCTAACATAATTATATAAATAACAGCGCCATTGCCCAATGGAGCCAGAAAATTATGCCTAAAGGGCAAACCTTACTACATACTGCAATAAATTATAGATTTTATGCAATTCGTGAAATGTGAATAAATGCTAGCCTAATTTAAGTAAAATTATTTTATTGACAAAATTGTTATTTCGAGGTATTTCTTGAAAATCAAAAATCTCAATAGCAGCTCAGAGTCTGGCCCCGCCAGTGTATTATCACTCTCGTGTATTACCTACTACTCTAGTGTATTACCACTCTCGTGTCTTAGGTGAGTACGAAAACCGTCAGTTCCAGTTATCGCTAGAAATAATCGATAATCGTTATCAGGTCGGTAAGATGCGGCGATGGATATCACCACTCATCTCGCCGACCTTGTCGGTCGCCGAGATGAGTGGTGACCGGTAAATCGAGGGAACTGAAAAGTCTATATAGACATTCCCTTGCGGGGCAGGCAGAGTAAACTCTGCCTGCCCCGCAAGGGAACCGGGCGTGATGATACTTTTTTTAATTTATTGTTTACTAGCTGTTGCCCGCGACTTCGTCCGCGCGGACTTCATTTACTCTGCACAGCTCCTCCCTCGTAGGTGATAGCGTGATAATATGTAGCCTATATGTTGACCCGACCTGTCAGTAATATTCATGCGAAATTTGAAGTAAATCCATGCAGTACTTTTTAAGTTTACCCCGGACATACATTGACTTTACTACGATTTTATTATATGTATAGATTGACCGATCAGAGTGCTAAGTGTGAGTTTTTCTTTTCGCATTCGATCGTGAGCGCGTTTCGAGTTTACTAGGAATTTGTATGTGACTTGTACAGCGCCACCTAGTGGTAAACTGGTTTCTCACGTTTACCACTAGGTGGCGCTGTACAAATGACATACAAATTCCTAGTAAACTCCAAACGCGCTCACGATCGAATGCGAGAAGAAAAACTCACACTTAGCACTCTGTTCGCGTCGGTTAAACGGTTAACGAACTTGACTACCCAATCGTTTTGATTTGGGTTCAAAGCTCGACAGGTACAAACATTTGAGTATGATGATGAGTATAGATTTGTAAAGCATAGAGCAGGTTGACTAACACCCACATCACAAGTAGATAATTTGCGTATTTGGGTTAGATCTATTCATATTAAGTAACATAATTTGTCCAGTGATATTTAGCACCTAATAATATTTTTAAGATTTTACTGATACAAAACTATTTTTTTTTATTTAATGCAGATATAGACATGTTATTTTATGGCAGTAAGCCCAAACAAATTAGGGTCCTTTTAATTCATTACTACTGCAAAGCTCACGTCTTGTCTCGTGTCGATCGTGTCAGTAGCATTACTCACACAACCACACCCAATGCGTTCGGTCAAGGCTACGTAGTTGTAGAGCTAGTAACTGTTTTGTTACAAAAATATTTGTGAAATATCTTTTTGCAATGATTTACCCCTTAGTCTAGTGAAGAAGTTGAAAACCAGAGAAAAATAGTTGCGAGTCTCGTAAAAATATTAAAAGACTTTTTATTTTAAATGACTTTTGTACCAAAATTTTTGCCAAAACTTGTTATTAAAAAAAATATTTTCTCAGGTTTTGAACTTCGCGAGTCGCGACAATCTGTATGTAATGTGTATAAACAATATATGTAGTTGGTTATTGCATGTAGTTGAAATAAAATTTCCGTCCTCCGTAATCGTAATAGCTGTCTGCGAGTTAAAATCGCGTTGAAATTGAGTCGTGTACATATTAATGAAATTTTAGTGTATTTTTATAATATCAAAACAACGTAATCAAAGTAATCAATTCATAAATTATAAATTGATTACTTACGCTGCCTGTCTATTCGTTCCAGCTAATCTCTAAAACGGCTATACTGATTTTGACGACACGTTCACTAGCAGATGTTTAATTTTATAATGCGTAACTTAGGCTACTTTTATTTGAGATAAAGATTTGGGGCTAGAACCACAGTGCTGTTAAAACAAAGATTAAAGTCCATGTGGACAAATTCATGGGCACTGCTAGTTTTAAATATAGATAAAGCTTGCATTGCGTGGACAGCTTATTGACTAAACTTACGAAACTTGTTGTTGTTATGTGTGCGAAAAAAAGCCTCAATTCTGACATCATAATCACATTTAAATACAATGTGCTATATAAAAACTTTAGATTCATCTTATAATATTCATAAATTTAATTTTCAATTTTGCTTAGAAAGAATATGTTTATTTTTATGAATATTATATAATATATTTAACTCTTCGTAATTTACTTTTATTTTACGCCCTGATAATATTATTTATTAAAATTGATTTTATTAGATATATTTAAGTGAACATTTTTGGCAAAATAAAATGTACAAAATAAGTTATATACATGCACATGCTCATCTATCCAAATCCCTCCGGGTACCGAGAGAAACAAACAAAAATATTGCCACTTTAACAAGCTATACTCTTTATTTATAACATATATTATATATTATGAGCAGATAATCTGTATGATCGTAACTGCGAAACCAGGCTTTACTTATCAACTAAATCGTTTTTAAGTCTGTTACGAAGTCTGTTTGTTTCTTACGCTTTCACGGCTAAAGTGCTAAATTGTTTTTTTTTTATAGAAGAGGGGCAAACGGACAGGAGGCTCACCTGATGGTAAGCGACAACCGCCGACCATAGACAACTACACTACCAGAGTACCAGAGGTTGCCGGCCTTTTAAGAATGAGTAAACTCTTTTCTTGAAGATACCTAAGTCATATCCGCTTGGAAAATTTTCTGCCGATAACTTGTTTCACATAGGAGTATTGCAGTTCAAAAAATGCCTCGAGAATCGCACGGTTGTGGATTTCCAGACATCGAGATGGTAAGGATGGAACTTCAAATTTTATCGCAATATCCGATGGTGAATTCGGTAGCAGGAATTAATGCAAATAGTTCCTTGGAACATTCCCCATCCTAGAGCCGATAAAAGATGCAGAGTGATGCCACATCTTTACGTAAAGCCAAAAAACCAAGCCGATTTGAAATAGTGCCGTCATCGACAATTCGAGTCGCTCTACGTTGAATGCGATCAAAAGGAAGGAGCTGATACTGTGGAGCCCCCGCCCATAAATGAGAGCAGTACTCCATATGAGGCCGAATTTGCACCTTATAAAGCAATAAGCGAAGGGTCAGTGTAAAGTACTGCCAGGCCCTGCTGAGAACTCCCAGCTTTTTAGAGGCTAATTTCGCCTTACCTTTCAAGTGACCGCGGAACTGAACGTCGCTCGATATGTCGACTCCAAGTAATCCAATACTGGCTGTGGCCTTCAGGGAAGTATTTTCAAAACAAGGTGATACGACAAAGGGTAATTTTTTAGCGGTAAACGCGCAAACTTGTGTCTTAATGGGGTTGAATTGGACTAAATTTATATGTGAAATATAGATGATTTTTCAAAAATCAACCCCAAAGGGACTAAAAACAGAGGATGAAAATTTTTGGAAAAGATTATATTGATGTGATGTAAGTTTAATCATAGGTGAAGCTGCACGTATGTGCTAGTAATATAATATCTAGTGCTAACCAAAAATAAGTTTAATTCTAAACCATCTTATAGGTTATCGTTCATCGTATAAATTAGAAATACCCGCCGGTAGCTCTTTGACTCACGTGTGTGCGGACTTTTAAGTTCACCGTCAAATTCACTTTATTGTGACCCGCTTTAACGTTACATACAAACAAGTTTAATTAGACAGCTTGAGGTCGCATTCCGAGTTGATCTTGTTATTACACTTGTTATCTGTACGGAACGTTTTCGTAAGCTCATAATTCAATAATATTGGATTAGTGTTGTAATCGCCATGCTATATAGTTTTATTATTGTTGTAATTCTTGAGCCGCAATTGCATCTATCGTCTCGAAATTATATGCGCGCTAAGGCACACGCAGTCCGGAATGTATGCGAAAATATTCAATAATAGCCCGGTTACATCTGCATTTATCGTGTCATAGCACGAAGCTTTGTGACGATAGCGGCTCGAGCATAACGTATAACTATGGATTTGTATTAGGTGTCGATTTTTAAATGGTAGAATAACAAACAAACAGACGTTTCTTATTATATTTATAAGTTTTCCTTTTCTTATATGTATTTCTATTAACATTTATTGTTAGCTCTATTTAAATGAAAGATAAGTATTTGTAGATAGGTATTTCTTTCAACTTTTATTGTTTTCTTAACTAGACGGCCACGTAGTTTGCTTATTCAACTTAGAATATAAACTTATAAGTTTGATGTCCAGTTCATCGCTAGGTGTTCCTAAGATTTTCACGAAGTTTTTTTTTATATCATAAAATAGCAAACAAGCAGATGAATCTCCTGATGGAAAGTGTCAAACATCGCCTATAGACACCAAAGATGTTAATGATGCATTACTATCTTGTGGCGAGGTCTAATGCCACATGCAGAAGTTTACCGGCTACCCTTCACCTTCAAACAGGAACACTACAGTGACGAGCATTGACGACGACAGATTGACAGAAATAGGTAAGGCGGTGGGACCAGACCTAGGCGAGACGACGTAGATCTTTACCACATAGTAGCCACGATGGTAGTGACCCAATAGCAAACTGTTCGCCTCTTACAATTTGTAAAGGTGCGTCCACACTTACGACAATTTACCGTACATTAGACCGTATCAGACACACGTATTAGTTCAGATTATTATGGACGTATTTTGTTACGTCAAATGTCACGAACTGCAGTACGGTTCAATCCATTCCGAACACTGAAAAAAACTACCGAACACAGAATAAACGGTACGACAAAGTACGGAGTTACGATCTACTAGCCGGGCCCAGTGTGGACGCTGGTCTGTGTACTGTTACGCATCCAAGCCATGTGTTACGAGCTGATCCATTGAAAGGTTTTTTCTAAGTATTTTCGCTATTGTCCGCGGACCAGGAGACGTCCACACTTGCATTTATGACACGCCCGATGACACGGATACAGACACGGGATAGGAGTGTATCATGTGTGTCCCGGTCGGTACGTCCCCCTTCCGCACCTCGCCGCTGCTAATTCACGCAGCGCACGCTATAAACATCCTTGTATACGTTGTTTACTTGTTTAGTTTTGTATTGCGACGATTGATTATTTAAGCATGGAGTGTGTAACATGTAACGATGCGATACCACGCGATCTAGTTCGATACCATGCGTCTGTGCTTGTAACATTTCATCGTACATGCCTTGTGACCGTGTTAGTACAACCTATATCGTCCACATTTAGCGTAACATGTCCTGTAGCGATGCCACGTAGTCCGGTCCGTTGTCATATTACAAATGTGGACGCGCCATAAAAGGCAGACAGTATTCTGTTTGAGTCACTTTGTAAGTTACAAACTGTCACTTTCACAATATAGTATATTTACAAACGTTAGCAATTTAGGAACATTTGCTCATATGCGCGGTTACACGCTCCCCACCCAACATCGTGCCCATCAGAATAATAGCCTCAACGCCGAATAATAAATTAATGTATGTATATTTTTTATTTCATAAGATAGCAAATAAACACTTGGTTCTCATGATGGGTACAGATAACCATAGTCTATAGGCACCAAAACTCCGTGTTCGTCCGGGCTCCATTAAAAAATAGTCTAAATTCCGCTCTGCCAGGCTGGTCGTAGGAGGCGACCGATTGACTATACGTATCACTAAAATCGTGAGTACTAGATGGTAGAATTCCGCCACGTTTCAATCACCTTTAGTACCACCATAGCATATATATCCATACTAATATTATAAATGCGAAAGTAACTCTGTCTGTCTGTCTGTTACGCTTTCGCGCTTAAACCACTGGACCGATTTTTATAAAATTTGGCATAAACAAAGATAAGACGTTGAGAAAAGACATAGGCTACTTTTTATCGCGGGAAAATATCTCATTCCCACGGAAAACAAAATTAATCGGAAGAAAGCGTAGCGTAAAGCGTAATGTAGTGCACATTTACTAGATGTCGCTGCACGAAAATACATCGCGTTAACGTATTGAAACACCTATACATGTAATGAAAACGTTGACTTAATCTTGATATTTCTTTTGTGTTTGTATGTTTGTTTATTTAACGCGATAATTTCTGGAACAATAAGTTGGATTGAAAAAAAAATTCTTTGTGTGTGATAGCTACATTCATTAGGATTTAGGAAGGTTATAGACTATCAAGCATTACGTTATTACGTTACAATTATTCTTGGTTTAGTTAAAATATCGATATTCTTAAACTAAGTCGGAAGAAAATCGCTATCGAACTGCTGTATCCGCGTGCGCTGGCGTAAGGGATAAGTATCGTAAGTACAATGTACTACAAATATATTGATTTTAAGTAGATCTACAAAAAAGTCCGCGACACTATATATCTATCTCTTATAACAACAACACAATAAGGAATTTTGAGTCGAAAAATTGTTGAAAATTAATAGAGGAATTTTGAGCAGTAGGATTATTATGCGCAGGTGTACGCAGGCATATTAATCCTTACTAACATAAAGTACCTACTTCATCAACACGAAAATCTTAGGAATATAAACTGTGGCTATTATACCAAGTTATTTGGATGCATAGTTTAAGAAAAATTGTAAAATGAAAATATTTCAACAATAGTAGGTATTTACCGAAAGGTTTTGCGAGACGCGGCGCGCTACTCACCGCCGAACAAGAACCGAACATTGCCGAGAAGAGCCGAACTGTGAATGCGTTGGCTTTACTATACTTTTTAAGGTTCCATATTCAAAGTTTAAAACGGGACCCTATTACTAAGACACCACTGTCTGTCCCTGCGTTTGTCTGTCTATCTGTCCATCACCAGGATGTATTTTATGAATCATGATAGACAGTTCAAATTTTCACAAATGATGATATTTATGTTGCCGCTATAATAACTAAAACTAAAACAGAATAAAATAAATGTTTAAGGGTGACCCCCATACAACAAACGTGTTTTTTTTGCTTTTTTCTCGATCTTAATAATGACAACTGGTAGACGTTTGAAATATCCACAGAATATTTAATTAAATCATCACTTTAAAAATAAATAATTAAAATTAAATAAATATTTAAGGAGGCTCCCTTACAACAAACGTGATTGTTTGCCATTTTTTTATAGATCATGGTACGGAACCCTCCGTGCGCGAGTTCGACTCGCACCTAGCCGGTTTTTTTAAGGTACATGAGTGGAAGTATATAGGTACCTCTAACTAGAGGTGGGTCGTTTCGCGATTTTGCCGTATCAAAATGAAACTATTTATCGCCACGTGATAGCGGTTTCTGAAACTATTTATTTTGAAAACTATTGATTACAGAATAGCGGCCTTGGCTAGCTGTTCTGATACATGTCTCATATCCGTGCCCTTTTTGAGCCCTTCCTATCGACGGATTGAGTTGAAATTTTGTAATGAAATTATTTTACGTTAAATATTACATATTTCTTATGTATTGTATTTATAAATATTTTTTTAGTTATAAATCGTACACATAATATATTTACACTATCTATACATCTTTCATACAAATAAATAAAATTGGAGTGTCTGTTTGTAATATTAAAATAACCGGTTTTAACTAAATACATATGGATGTATACATGGTACACATACCAAAATAACACTTTTTACGATTTTTGTCTGTCTGTCTGTTTGTCTGTCTGTCTGTTTATTTCGGCTAATCTCTGGAACGGCTGGACCGATTTTGACGAGACTTTCACTGGTAGATAGTTGATGTAATAAAGAGTACTTAGGCTACTTTTAAAAAAAAACCACGCGGACGAAGTCGCGGGTACAGCTAGTGTATATTATATGCGTGTGGTGGAATCAGAATGCTGCATGCATAAAGTTACCGGCTATCTTACCATCAACCCGGAACGGAACACGATAGCTACAAGAAACGATATTGTTGTGGCAGGAATATATAAGATGGTGGTACCAAACCTGGTCAAAACGTTGCAGAACTCTACATTATGTTATATTTCCCAACTGAAATGAATAACATTCAAAAATTAGCAATAATAACGGAGAATTCTGACTTACGTTCCGTCACATTCGTATTAAGGTAATGTTGTATTTCGTCAGCCACTTTTTTCGTTTTTAAACTTTTCGTGAGGATATGTACGAGTATTATTGCATCATACACAAGCAGTTTTACACCAGTAAAAAGCGTTCTAAATAAGGGCATCAATAATGTCACTGGATATAGACTTAACAAGAATAAATTATATTACAATCATATCAACCTTCACCTCTTCTTTGAAATTATTAATTGAGACAATTTGCCTTACAGCCTGAGGCTTGTCACCAGATCGAAATGTCGCGATAATACGTGTAAATGTATAAAACCATTCGCAGGGCCTCTTATGTCATAGTCTCAAGCCGACAAACACAACAGCAACAATGGCAACTAAGGTAGGAATTATATATTAGCAAAAAACATAATAATAAGAACATCCGACTGCGTATGTTTTTCCCGAGTCCTTTTTAAAAAAATCCTTAATTAGCATATTTCTGCAACAATAAAGCTTGTGTGTAAAAAATGATGTGGTGTCGCGGGACACCAGGTAGGAACGAACTTCCTTCGGCTAAACGGCACTACTCGCTTGTGTACGCGACTGTCGCGCCTGCGCACGTCTCATTTAACGCTTTTATTCCACGCATTTTTCTTACGGTTTTACTATCACATTTTTTTCAGTTCGGTCGCGCAGCAAAATCCCTATCCCCTCCAAGCCTGCCGTAAGGAACTTCGTTCCAATAACTTTTGGATAAGATGAAACTAGCATGTTCCAAAGGAATTTGTCCTTTTAGTATCTTCACGCCCAAAGGAATAAAAAGTATCTTCGGAGTATTACGCAGAGATACGACAAGTGCACCTACAAATAGCTGAATATACTTGGTCTCACAATGTGAATGGTGGCAAACTTATCGCCAACCGGCCACTTTTATTTTTAACAACATTGTTTTGTTCACAAAACTAAAAAAACACATATTTTTAACTGTCGGACCCGGGAATTGAACCCGGGATCTCACGTGGTCAACGCCAACGAGCGCACCTGTGCCAAATTTTAATCAAATTAATTCCAGATAATTAATTATCTGGAATAGAAAATAGGATACTTTTTATTTATAGGCGATAGGTGTGTTTTTCCATCCGGTGAACCACCTGCTCTGTTTGCTATCCTATGATATAAAAAATATTAAATTTTAAGAGTTAAGTGCTTGAAAATCTAATAAATAAATTGTAAGTGCTCTAGGGTTGCAAATATTTAGACCGCCCCGTTGCGGTCGAGTGGTTAGCGACCCTGACTACGCAATCGACGGGGCTCGGTTTCGATCCCCGACGGGGACAAGCATATTTGGTGCGATGGGCATAAATGTTTTTATTTCCTGGTTTTGGTGTTTATTTAATATATTGCAGTATTTATTTATGGATTACTATGTATTAGTATCGTTGACTAATACTCATAACACAAGCAAATAATTTGCTTACTTTGGGGTTAGATCAGATCAGTAAGTGTAATTTGTACTATGAATATTTATTTATTACTAGCTGACCCGGCAAACGTTATTCTGCCTTTTTAAGTAGTCTTATTTTTTTCTATATATTCTCACCTTTTAAACCTTCCAAATCGGTTCTGCCGTTCTCGAGTTTTAGCGAGACTAACGAACAGTAATTGATTTATATATATATATATATATATATATATATATATATATATATATATATATATATATATATATATATATATATATATATATATATATATATATATATATATATATATATATATATATATATATATATAATCAGCGTTCCTGTTTTCGAATCAGTAAAATAAGTAAGTATATTATAGAGTACCGCTAACGACACTGTGTGGCTATCAGTAATACATGCATACATATGTTCGTGCCAGATCCTTTGTGGGGTAGACAGACAGAACCGAATGCCATATGTCACGATCCTTTCAGATTTATCTTGCTTCCTCCAAATTCATTACTCTTTTCATACAAACACGCAAGTTGCGAAGACTCTTGACGCCACCTTCGGACATCACCTGATAAATCTGATCAGTTGTAATACCGTAAATTATGGAATATAGGTACAGGGCATGTTAATTGCAGCCCGACTTGTTACATTATGATGTAGGTTAGATAGGTGCCTTCAGGTCCCACACCAAGAAAAAAATCACAGTAACAGTTACGATAGTGACCTCTTTTGTTCAAGAGAGTCACATGCTTCTTTGCTATCTTATAATATATATATTTTTAAAATATAAGAACCTACTTACAAACTTTCCTATTCATTTATAATCTTTTAAGATATTATTATAAATTATAGGAATTTGTAAATTTATACATGCATAATAAGTTTATTTTCTTTCTAATAACAAATACACTTTCTTTTCAGTTTTTCGTCATTCTTTCTTTGGCTGTAGCCGCATCTGCTCTTCCATTGGTCCCCGTCGCAAAAGTGGCATATGCTGAACCTGAAGCACCAGCCCACTACGAGTTCCAATACTCTGTTCACGACGAACACACCGGTGATATTAAACAACAACACGAAGCCCGCGCTGGAGACGTTGTCCAAGGTTTTTATTCTTTAGTCCAACCTGACGGCGTACACCGTATTGTAGAATACACAGCCGATCATGTGAACGGATTCAACGCAAATGTGCATTATGAAGGCCAGCCTATCCCAGCACCCGCACCCGCCAAAATAGCCTACGCCGCAACCGCTCCAGTTACCAAAGTTGCCTACGCCGCCCCTGTAGCAAAAGTAGCATACTCTGCCCCCATCAGCTACGCCGCTCCCGTTACAAAAGTAGCTTACTCCAGCCCCATAAGCTACGCTGCTCCAGTTACCAAAGTTGCTTACTCCTCCCCTTTCTCCTACGCAGCGCCCGTCGCTAAAGTTGCATATGCCGCACCCGTAGCAAAGGTAGCTTACGCCTCTCCCCTTACCCAAGTCACTTTCTCTTCTCCAGCTATCTCCTACCACCATTAAAGATTTTAAACTAGTTAATATTTATTGAATTGTTATTTAAATAGTTACAAATAAATTATTTGCTGAAGAAGTTTCTTTCTTTTATTTTGACAACCGACTTTAGCTGTAAAGAAAATAATAGACATGTGTGTACATTATCATGTATATCACATGAGTGTAGTGTGTGTTTATTTTTATTAATTTTAATGTATTTTTAATCTATTTTATTTCAAACTATTAATTTTCTGCAATCCTCTTCAATGTAAACTTTAATTGTGCCAAATTTCATACTTCACCGTTCATGCAATTGTCTTAAAAAGGGGTAAAAACTTACCTTCACCTATTAATATATACTAGCCGTGAAACTAGCGATCGCCTGTGAGCTAAATTCAACCAAAGACTAAATCAATAAAATCGGGCCGTGTAAACGACACGTCTGTGTACGTGCGGCGATTCGGACGCCCTGAATGGAGTTGTTCTACTGCGTTATTATTCTATTGCGCTAAAAGTCTACTAAATTTGGTAGACTTGGGTGAAACTTCAGATAGTGCCATTTTAACAATTATAGGAGAACGAGTTGAAGGAAAATTATACAATCACCGGTTTAAAATAACAAAATGTTGTCGCAATTATCTTGAAAAATCTTATAATCATAGCAAAAACACGTTTCATGGGCAATTTTTATTCTGTAGTTACAATTATAATATAAAAAATAACCGATTGATTGTGCTGCCGGTTTATTGCTTGCCCAAGAAACTGGGAAACATAAATTATACTTTGCGTTCCAACTAAGAATAGGATCGCGCTTGTTATCAACTTCATACCACAAGTGTGAAATTAGTAAAGTCAGCAAAAAAATATTTGTTCAAAAAATATTGCTGATTTATTGAAGAACAAATAACGTTTTAATTATTTTATTTTCATCAATAAAAAATTAGTATTAAACATCAGTCTAGCTGTTCATCTCTATATTATATAAAAAAGTCGTGTTAACCGCCACTTATAAGTCAAAAACGACGGGGTCAATTTTGTTGCGATTTTTGTGGATTTGGGTTGTCTTTGTCCAGAATGGGCTAAAAAGTATTAAAATATAATATTCAATACTCAAAAAACAATAAATATATCAGTCTATATATAAAAGTCGTGTTGGTTATTTTACATCTTATTTTAATACATGGTAACATGATCTGATGGGAATCTAAATAAAAAATATACCAATTAAAATGAAAATATATTTTTTTAGTTAGATTTTTTTTGCACACCTTACTCGTCACTTATGAAGTTTCTTGCAAAATGCGGAGCAATACGACATCGTGACAATCCTATTCTCAGTTGGAACGCATATTATGTGTCTTTGTAAATTATAATAAAGTTGTTCAATACCTTCTCAAATGGTTCTTACCACTAACACTCAAAATAAAAAAGCATCAAAATTTACATTACTATTAAATAAACAAGAAAATAGCACTCCTAAACGGAAGAAACAACTACTGTCTATAGACACTAAATATATTCCTTGTCCGACGTTATCCATTTTGTGGGGTAAAACAGTATGGCCGGATGCCTTACCCTTCAAACTCTAATATGAAAGTAAAAAGCAACAGCTAGTATTAAAATAAAATGCTAACATTAAACGCATTAGCCATAGCCTAATTTTTATTTTTATTTACCGAAAGTTAAGTGATGAGAGGTGATGAACATTATTAGTCCATGGTGATAAGATATAACGTCATATTACACCTTAATGGTCGACATTAAGCCCTACAACCATAGCCGTTTTAGTTTTTAATTTCCATCATATTCGTGGACTATCGTACAAATTACACAACGACTGATATTGTGTATTGAATAGCTTCAGTAGAGGTTACTAGCACTTAGACGTGTTAGTTGACAAGCCGTATTGTCCGCAAGAGTGGTCGGAGCGGAGGTATCGTTGTCGTAATCACGGCCGCGCGCCGGTAGCTCGATTCAATGAGATGAAATCACTATGCGGCTGTATGAATAATTCAGGTGCGGTCCACCCTTTTGCCTCCCCATATATGTCCTCCCCTCGTAGTGGACATTGATATAAAGTTGATAACGTATTATAAACGAAATGCTGTTTTGACTATTGGAGGTAAATAAATATTTATTTTTCTAAACAATCTATGCAATAT
The DNA here is from genome assembly GCA_036924255.1 of Apodemia mormo. NCBI lineage: Eukaryota > Metazoa > Arthropoda > Insecta > Lepidoptera > Riodinidae > Apodemia > Apodemia mormo. The sequence continues at coordinate 10,954,333 of JAUPFN010000014.1, read as the reverse complement.
TTTTCAGAACGGGTATCAAGGTTTGCTTATTTCGATGTAGCGGTAGTTGACTCGACGTGGTGTTGTCCAGTTTACGATATTCGCTACATTTTAACATACTCGACGAACGAATATTACTCGAAAAACATAATCTTCCTTCTAGCGCAGTTGGGTAGATATATGTTGCTTGGGATATTTGCGATCTGTATTTACATGCTTCAAAACACAAGAATTTAAATTCACCAATATTTTTTAGAACCCGACTGCTACTAAAATTTTTCTAAATTAAAAAATCGGATTTTTAACCGGAAATCGAACCCGAGATTTCATAATCTAAAACCGACTCTGCCGTCTCTGGGGCAAAGTAAGAGAAGCGCTCTCTGTATACGCCAGGTGGCAAGTGCGTTATATTGCCAAATCCAAAATACAATTTACAGCGAATAATTAAATTTTGATAGTGCTTCTGTGGTCTAGTGGTCCGGTATCGGTATTCACTACATGAGGTCCTGGATTCCATTACCGGGTCAAGCACATAAAAAATGTGTTCTTTCAGTTTTCTGATAAAAACAAAGTTGCCCGGGATTGAATAAATACCCGGTTAACGATAAGCTTGCCATCTACCACAATGTGGCATTAAACATCTTCGACTAATCGTGGGTATACCTGTACCTCTGCCTACTTCTTCGAGGATATGGACGTGAAGATACTTTACTTTATGTACAGAAAGGCTAGGCTTCGTGTGGGTATGTACGGTGGAATGGAAGTGTATTACATGCTAGTGAATGGCGAAAATGTCGTACAAAGGGCGCTAACCTACAATCTTACTCTACCTTAAGAAAAGATTATGACTGGTGCTGCTAATCACCAGATCAACGAGCCAGTATCAAAGTCACCTCATTAAAAATAGACGACCTATTTTTATGCCATACAGCATGGCCAACAATAGGTCAAATATGACACCATTGTGGCTACTAGAGAGAGACGTGGAAAGAAGTCCACCAACGTCTCGCACGCGTTTGGTACCACCGTCTTTTTTTATGTACTTGTACATCATATAAACAAACAGAAGGTTTCCTGATGGAAAGATAACCATCACCTTTAGACACTAAAGATATTAATGGCACATTCCTATCCGTGTGGCGGAATAGCGGAAGAAGAGTTCATAAGTTCACGAGCTACCACACATACCAAACCAGAACATTAAAAAGGTAAGAACTAACGCTATCGGCAAGAATAGATTAGGCAGTGGTATCATAGCTATCGTCTCGTCCGTCATAATCAGACGTTGCTGACTTCTACCACGAAATTAATAGTCACGACGTTAGTGATAGGTATAGGCTATCACTAACGTCAGTGTGGCGTTTAAATCCAGCCCTCGTGGCAGGAATATACAAAGTATGGTACTAAAAACCGAGGCAAGATGCTGCAAGCTCTACCACCTATTAAGTACCTAGTCATGATGTTAGTGATACGTATTAGCCTATTCTCGCATTTTACGAGATGCCTAAGAGAAAAGCTGTTGAACTATTTTTCAAAGAGAGGCCCGGATGAGCACGGGGAAAACCGCGCCTTAATTTTGTCTACCATCGTTGTCAATGTTGTGTTCAACTTTGGAGACGAAGGTATCCAGCAAATTAATGCATTTCATCCCTACCGAATGAACAGCAACAACATCATTATATACATATTTAAAGCTGCGTCCCCACATGTAACATTACAACGGACCGGAGAGCGTGGCATCGCTACAGACATGTTACGCTAATTGTGGACGGTATAAGTTGCACTGACAAGGTCACAAGCCACAAGGTCACATCACATCGCTACACGTGGATACACGGTACAATCTTAGATTAAATATACTATTGATGTAGTGTTCCATACAAATATTAACACAAAACGTGGCACCGTGTTATCCACCACTAGCGCATATATCTGTGTGCGTATTTTCGTGTCGGACAAATACATACACTACAATTTTATGCATAATAAAACAAAACACCATATTAAAAAAACTGTATTACAAAATCAAACTTAAGTCTAATAAATAATGTTCATTTTTTCCCCTAATTATTTTAAGTGTTAATTTAGCTTTGTGAGGTCTTTGTCGTGTAATTTACATATTTGAAAGTTGTACTTTGTCCTAGTCGTGTTTTTTAATTACTTGTAATGTGGTTGCATTACAAGTAATTAAAAAACACGACTATGTTTGAAGAAATCGCTTGTCAGCAATAAGACCGCCTTTTGTATCAAATTGTTTACTTTAGTTTGTATTACTACTTTAATCCTTATGTTGTACAATAAAGAACAGTATTATTATTAAATACCTTATAAGACACAAAATAAAATTTTGTTAAAACGTGCTTAAGGTAGCTTCTTATTTTTTGCTCAAAATTTTGAAGAGCTATTTTTTGGTGCCACGTTTTGTGTTAACATTTGTATGGAACACATATGTACATCCATAGTATGTTTGATCTAAGACTGCGCCGTGTAGGCACGTGTAGCGATACGATGTGACCTTGTGGCTTGTGACCTTGTCAGTGCAACTTATACCGTCCACATTTAGCGTAACATGTCTGTAGCGATGCCACGCTGTCCGGTCCGTTGTAATGTTACAAGTGTGGACACAGCTTAAGGCGTCTTTAAGCGATGGCTAACTTTCCATTAGCGAAGCCTTCTGTGCAGAGCCGCATTTAAAAATCCAAAGAGCCCTGGGGCAATGGAGACGCTTTTTTGCTTATCTCTGTACGTGGAAGCAAAGTTACCTTTTTTTCATTTATTTTTAAATAAAAAGTATAAAAACAAACATTTAACCCTCAAGCATTGCAAAAACCAGCAGGTTTGTCTGCAAGCTTCTTTACAATAAGTGCTACAAGTTTTGTCGGATTAAGACTACTTGGTGCCCTAAATCAATCCATATGTGCAAATGACCTTTATCCATTATTAAACTAAACCCAAGACCCCTCCCTCGTAAAAGCCCCGAGTATATCCTCCTCTAAATCCAGCTATACATATGCGTGTTTTCATAAAAAATGTGCAGCGGTTGTTGTTTTCTTTCTTCAAAATTTGCTATAAATCTGACCTCCGCTATTAAGCATAGACTGCTGTGACCAGTATAATAAATCCTTAATTTAAAAGGGGTTAAAAATAAATCGAAACTTTGCCGTTTATTCAACGAGCAGGTAAAAATGAAGAGATTGGTTTTTATCTGTGCCGCGGCAGCAAATTGAATGTAAAGTTGATTTCCCGACGGGCCCGCCCGCATAATTCCCCGCAAATTAAGCCGATACCAATTCACTTGCTACCAATGTAAATATTTTCAATAAATGCGGCCATGATTACTTATATATTTTCATATGCGATTGTTTATTTAAAAATAAATATTTTCATAGCATTAAAAGTGTAAAAAAAGCGTAAGAAACCCTATATTAGTTTGGGCCCATTTATAATAAGAGCCTTCCTACCTTCTGCTAGTCAGTAAAAACGATTGGCCAAACATTTCCCCAACATCGTTTATATTACGTGGTAGATTTCTGCCTTTTATCCAGGTTTAATGCCACCGCCTCACCTATTCCTGCCGCAATATCCTGCTACAAACTCCGGAATGGCTGAGCGGATTTTGATAGGATATGTGTGTTGTGTAAGTATTATAAAATAAAACTAGACAGACAAATTTACTGTAATGTATGCACTACTAAACGAGAACTACTGTCGACAAACTGCGATGCAGTGTGGCAGATAAATAACTGTAAGAGCCTTAGGCTAAGTAAAGTAAAGGAAAGTATCTTCACGCCCGTATGTATCCCATAACGGGTAGGCAGAGGTACAACAAGTGCATCCACGATTAGCCGAAGATACTTGGTCCCACAAATGTGATAGGTGGCAAGCCTATCGCCGATCGGGCACTTTCCAATCCCGGGCAACTTTGTGTACTTATCAGAAAACTGAAAAAACACTTTTTTTATATATGCCCGACCCGGGAATCGAACCCGGGAGCTCATGTGGTCAACGCCAAGGCTGGACCACTAGCCCACAGAGGCGACTTTTTTTGGAAAATAAATTAAATAAATAAAAAATATGGTGAATGCTTGTGTCTGTTGTGTTTTGGTCATAAATAATGGCCACATTTTAAAATAAAATATTTTCTGAGAGTAGTTCGCCCGTGTCAGTCCGGGACCCTTTGAAAAATAGGCCATCTGCCGTTCTGCCAGGCAGTCCATAAGAGGCGAACGATTAGCTATGCAAGTCACTACCATCGTGGCTACTAGGTGGTAGAGTTCTGCATTATACTGATAACACCGTATTGGTCCCGGGCTCCTTTGAAGAATAGGCCAACTGCCGTTCTGCCAGGTAGGTCGTAAAAGGCGACCGATTGGCTATATGATATAAAAAAGAAAAAACCTACACCTTCGGCAATAGCATCAACTCTTGTCACTGTATTATTCCGGTTTGGAAGGTACGGTAGTTATAGCCGATAAACTTATATATGCACGTGGCGTTAAAACCCCGCTACAAAGATAGCAACGCACCGTTAACATCACAGAAAACGTAATTGCGTGGTTAACATCTTCGGTGTCTATTTTTGCTATCTCATGATAGGAAAAAATGTATAATAAATATATTATGTAATATATTTAAATTTGTATCAAATAAAGTAATAAAGAGACATTTGTATTAAAGTATCTTCACACCATGGTTTGGAGTACAAGGAGAGTGTCCACTAATTTTACTATCCTTATATAAAACCCGTCTTGATCAGGGGCCCTTTGAACCATCACCTGTCATTCTACCAGGCAGTTCGTAAGTGACGAACAATTGGCTATGCGAGTCACAACGTGGCTAACGTGGTAGAGCTCTGCATTGTCTCGCCCGTGTCTGTTACCACCGCCTTATGTATGCCTGGTTAACGCCAGAGAGCCATCTGCTTGTTTGAGTCATTTACCAAAATATTTAATTGTTTTTTTTAACTTACCTTATTATTTAAATGACACTGACTTAGAAGACAATCGAGTGCCTAGTTAATTAAATGTAGCCGTTCTATGTCATCAAATTTAGATATCTAGACCACTCATAGGCGTATTTACAGTGTGTCAAGAAGGGGCATCTGCCCCACCCTAGTCCTAGGATCAAACTTAAAAATTTTAAATGTCTAAGCCAGATAATTAGTATATTTTTCTTATTGCCACGTGAAATAATGCAGTATATAGTAACTATGTCACCTAATCTATACATATAATAAAATCATAGGAAAGTCAAAACTACATTGAATATATTTTTTAAAAGAATACTTGGGGCGTGATCTACAATCGATATCAAAGCCAAAAATATAGTTTTTAGAATTTTTGTCTGTTTGTCAGTTTGTCTGTTTGTCTGTTTGTCCGTTTGTCCGTTTGTCCGTTTGTCCGTTTGTCCGTTTGTCCGTTTGTCCGTTTGTCCGTTTGTCCGTTTGTCCGTTTGTCCGTTTGTCCGTTTGTCCGTTTGTCCGTTTGTCCGTTTGTCCGTTTGTCCGTTTGTCCGTTTGTCCGTTTGTCCGTTTGCCCGTTTGCCCGTTTGCCCGTTTGTCCGTTTGTCCGTTTGTCCGTTTGTCCGTTTGTCCGTTTGTCCGTTTGTCCGTTTGTCCGTTTGTCCGTTTGTCCGTTTGTCCGTTTGTCCGTTTGTCCGTTTGTCCGTTTGTCCGTTTGTCCGTTTGTCCGTTTGTCCGTTTGTCCGTTTGTCCGTTTGTCCGTTTGTCCGTTTGTCCGTTTGTCCGTTTGTCCGTTTGTCCGTTTGTCCGTTTGTCCGTTTGTCCGTTTGTCCGTTTGTCCGTTTGTCCGTTTGTCCGTTTGTCCGTTTGTCCGTTTGTCCGTTTGTCCGTTTGTCCGTTTGTGCGTTTGTCCGTTTGTCCGTTTGTCCGTTTGTCCGTTTGTCCGTTTGTCCGTTTGTCCGTTTGTCCGTTTGTCCGTTTGTCCGTTTGTCCGTTTGTCCGTTTGTCCGTTTGTCCGTTTGTCCGTTTGTCCGTTTGTCCGTTTGTCCGTTTGTCCGTTTGTCCGTTTGTCCGTTTGTCCGTTTGTCCGTTTGTCCGTTTGTCCGTTTGTCCGTTTGTCCGTTTGTCCGTTTGTCCGTTTGTCCGTTTGTCCGTTTGTCCGTTTGTCTGTATGTCCAGCAAAAAGTATTGCATGGATGTACTTCCAATTTTGCATGAATATTTACTAACAGGTCGGGTCAACATATAGGCTACTACATATTATCATTTTATCACCTACAGGGGACGAGCTGTGCGGAGTAAACGTAGTCCGCGCGGACGAAGTTGCAGGCAACAGCTATAATTGATAAATTTGGCCAATTGTTAGCCTTTGGTGAACTGCCTGGCAGGAAGAGAGAGGGCTTATAGTTTTGTATGCAAATCCTATGAAAATAACTATTTAATACTCATATATAACTTCCTTTTTTGAATTTATTTTATTTTGTGCCTCTCTAAATATTCTCATGTCACCACTTCTACATGTAAATAACTAAAGTCTAATAACTATATACAGATATAAAACAATAACGATTTACATACCTACGTACTTGCTAGGTACATACAACGTACCTACATATATTATCGCCTCTGTGGTGTAGTGGTCCGGGGTTGATCACAGAGGTTCCGGGTTCGATCCTGGGTCGGGCAATTCAGAAATGTGTTTTTTCAGTTTCTGATAAAAACAACATTGTCCGGGATTGGAAAGTGCCCGGTTGGCGATAGGCTTGCCACCTATCACATAGTGGGACCTTCGGCTTCGGCTGGTATCTTCGGCTAATCGTGGGTGCACTTGTTGTACCTCTGTCTACCCTTTTCACTGTAATTTGGACCTTAAAGTAACAGTAATAAGATCTGATACTGATACGGCAGGAAAATATCTTAACTAATATTTCACTGTAATTTGGACCTTAAAGCAACTGTAATAAGATCTTATACTGATACGGCAGGGAAATATCTTAACTAATATATCAGTATTAACTAATATTTCACTGTAATTTGGACCTTAAAACAACAGCATACTGCAGGAAATACGCCTGTCTCATTCGTACGTACGACGCGGCGTATCGTAACGGGCGCCAATCTAGTGAATCCGAACTATTCCGAAAATCGAATGATATTATCCGATTCATTTTGGATACCCGTTACAGATATTAGGCGAATATGAAATATTAGCATATTACAGTTCGCCGGATTACTAATCCACGAATCCTTTCAATATTATTAATATCTTAGCGAATACTAATATATCAGTCACACCCTTACTGTTAAATATTTGATTTCTTCTGCTGTATCTGAACGAATTGCTTCTACAATCAATCTTTTAATGCCTAATAATTGTAGTAAACAGCTGAACACGTAAAACAACGATTAATTTTAAAAACTCTTAATGAGAAACTCTTAATCGTACGCCATAATTATTTTATTCAAATTGAAAAATGATTACTAAGAATCTAACATTTTTATACATTTTGTAATTAATATTTAAAGTTTATAATTCAGTATATTTAATACTGAATTATAAACTTTGTAAATTATTTTTGAGCCTTCACTTCACTTCACCGTGGGCGGGTCTCCACAACTCGACGACCAGCGCCTTTTTTTGCATGTGGTTAGGATGGTCCTATTCTTGTCATCTCATCTCCTCCAGGAAACCCAGCAATCCCTTGATGTGGGAGAAAGCTTCGGGGAGCGAATAATAAATATTAAGTCTAAGGTAGTCATGAAACAAAAAAACAAGTTGTTTTCTGTGTTCCATGAAGGTAGTCGTTTTGAGCCAACTTACTACCATCTACCACCACTACCATCGTGGCTATTGTGCACTGTCTCACCCGGATCCAGTAGCAACGTCTTGCTTATACATACGTACATACATATCTTCACGCCAGGTCCCTTACGGGGTAGCCAGAGAGAACCGAGTGCCATACATCGCGATCCTTGCAGGCTTGCCTCCACAATCATTACTCTTTGCATACACTCACGCCAGTTTCGAAGACTCTTGACCCCACCTTCGAAAAGTACTCGATCAATCTGATCATGTATGTCATTCTTGGTCTTCCCCGGTACCTACAACCTTTCACATTCGCACTGTATATCTGTTTTGTTAACTTTTTTCTTATGTGTCTCACCTATTACACAATACAAAGACAATGACGTGTTCCGGTTTCACCGACCACACAACCCATAGACACCTAATAACAGGCGATGGCTCCCGACATATATGGCTTATAGTTCCGATGTAAATGTCGAACAATCAGTTTTTTTTTATTATCGATAGGGAAGCGCTTGAACACGATCTCGCCTGATGGAAAGCTGAGATGCGGCCTAAGATGGAACGCTTCACTCACAGTTCACTCTTTCTTGAAGTTTTTTTTTAATTATAAGATAGCAAACAAGCAGATGGGCCTCTTGATGGAAAGAGTCATCCATCGCCTATAGACACGAAAGATGTTAATGGTGCGTTGCTATCTTGTGGCGAGGTCTAATGCCACATGCATAAGTTTACCGGCTACCTTACCCTACAAACCGGAACACGACAGCGACAAGCACTGACGCTATTGCGTCAGGAATAGGTAAGATGGTGATACCAGACCCGGGCGAGACAATGCAGAACTCTACCACCTAGTAGCCACGATGGTAGTGACTCGATAGCCAATCGGTTGCCTTTTACGACCTGCCTGGCAGAACGGCAGTTGGCCTATTCTTCAAAGGAGGCCGGGACCAACACGTCGTTCTCTTGAAGATCCCCAGGTTGTACCCGTCGTGAAACACAAACTCAAGAAGCATATTCCAGTCCGTTGCGGTTCGGATGTCGAGTCAAACCGCTTTTCCCGGGTACGTGGAACGTCCACCATATAGCAATGCCTAGTATCTGTGCGCCTCGACGATCGATAGAAAAACGGGGATGGTGGAATTAAGACGTGCAATTCCGCAGCGCACTCTCTAAAGTGTATCCGATAAAAGACCGATACACCAGCTACTCTACGGCGATGAGTGAGGCTCTGGAGTTTTTTGCCTAACAGATCCTCGTCGTTTATGAGCCTCTTGGCACGCTTCTCTTCAACTCTATCGTCTCCAGCTGGTATTTGGCGGATCCATCCCAGAGGTGAGAGCAGTATTCCATGCACGAACGAACTTGTGCTTGATAAAGATTGAGCAACTGTTTTGGGCTGAAATACTGTCTCACCTTGGCCAGAATCCCAAACTTTTTTGAGACAACTTGGGCGTTCGATTCGATGTACGAACCAAAGTTGAGAGAAGGTGTTAAGGTGATACCAAGGAGCTCGAGGTGGTCAGTTATCGGCACAGACATACCCTGAAAAGACGGAGACAGGTGGAATAGACTCCGTTTAGCGGAAAATAGACACACATGGGTCTTAGCCGCATTAAACTAGACCAGATTGTCATCCCAAGATGTGACCCAATCGGAGACTGCCTGTAAGGACAGACTCGCGCGCTGTCTCAACAACAGTGCTATCGTCTGCATACCAGTTCAGCAGACCGTTAATATGTAGCAGGAATAAAGTTGCGGGGAGAACTGATCCCTGAGGGACTCCGGCATTTATAGCCATTTGGTTGGACGAGCAGCCGTCGACGAGTATTCTAATCGACCCGCCACTTAAAAAATCTGAGATCCAGGCTCAGAGATCTGTAGGTAGACCATACGAAGGAAGCTTGGCAATAAGACTATCGTGCCAGACCCTGTCAAAGGCCTTCGACATATCAAGGGAGACAGCTAGTGCCTCGCCATGATTCTCGATGGTCACGCTCAAGATGTAAGGGAACATACGCTAGAAGCTACATACAGCTAGAAGATACATACCCAGTGGACCGATTTCGTCGAAACCCGTATTGGTGGTTACTGAGTAAATCGTTCGCTTCTTGGTGTGTCATTAACCTCCTGTTCAGTACAGGCTTCATAGTCTTGCAGAATATGAACGTGACTGAAATTGGCCTATAGTTGAAGGGGTCGGCACGACTGCCTTTATTGGACACAGGCTGCACGCTAGCAAGCTTCCATAATTTTGGTACTTTTCCAGTCGTCATCGAAAGGCAAAAGAAACGTGTCAAAACAGGAGCGAGTTCAGGCGCACATGTTTTATTTACTATTGCTGGAATCCCATCAGGGCCACTGGCTTTGTTCACATCCAGATTTCGCAGCGATTTAAGAACCTCAGTCTGACGGATGCGAATTTCCCGCATTTTCACCTCGCATCCAGTTAAACTTGGAGGTTTCGCGTTGACGAGATCCAGACGTGAGTTTTCTGCGAATAGAGTAACGAATAGGTTCGCCTTCTCTACAGCGGTGTGAGCCAGCGTCCCATCCGGTTTCAGCAGTGGAGGAAGTGAGGCGCGGCAGAAATTAGATTCAACCGACTTTGCCAGGGACCAAAACGCTTTACTACCTGAGTGGTACGAAGCCAGTTTGTTCTCAATACATGGTTGTTCTGTACATCACTACCTTTCACTGTGGCCTTGAGTTAGCCAGTCACGGTGTTGCAACCCCGCTTCGTATTACCTCAGCTAGTTGTTAGAATGCATTGAATATGGAAAATCAAACATTAGGCCTCTATGGGCTGTGTGGTCGTTGTCAGGTTTGGAGGGTAAGGCAGCGGTAAACTTATGCATATAATTAAGACCTCGCCACAACGATAGTAACGCATCATTAACATCTATCGATCGTCTATAGTCAGCAGTTGTCTTTTTTCATTAGGAGAGCCATCCTCTATTTTAAGATATAAAAATATGTTTGCTGTCTTAAGATATAAAAAAATCCAAGAAAGAAAAGTCCAAATAATGATTCTTTTTCTGGCTACAAAACACAGGTGTCGGGTTCTATCAAGGCATATTCGCGGGTGCATATTATGCACAAAAAATTGGCTAACTTATGTCTTAAAAATTAGAGATGAGAATGAGCATGAGGGTTATACTCATTCCGACTGGACTAAACATTCCTCAATCCACGAGAGATACCTCCATGACTCTTAAGTCTTCGATAACCTTGAATGTTTGCTGCAGCAGTGCGTCTACATTAACAAAATAGAATATACTTTTGGAATAAAAAATATACTTTAAAACTATAGTAATAAATTCTACTGCTGATTCTGAATAAACTAGTTTCGGCTTTCGTATCGAGTAAGAGACACCTTTTTAAAAGTAATAAATCATGTCTTCTTATTTTTTTATTGAATACCTATAATCTAATTTAATACCTTTAAACGAGCAATTCTTGTATATATATAATTGGAATCTCGGAATCGGCTCCAACGATTTTCATGAAAGTCACAAATTAGGGGATTTTCGGGTCAAGGAATCGATTTATCAAGGTTCCAGGTCCAAGAAAAGCTCGGTTCCCAAGATATGGGTAAGTGAAAACGGTCAACCAGGTCAACACACGCAGAGACAAGTGTAAATAGAGGGTCATATTCATTAAGTATACAGCTATATATGGTATTTTTAAAGTTTTCCCATATTAGTTTGGGTCCTTTTTGAAGATAGACCATCTGTCTTCGTACTAGGTAGTTCTTGAAAGGCGAATAATTGACAAGACATGTCACTACCATAGTGACTAACTAGGTGGTAGATATCTGCAACGACTAGTCTACATTTGCAAGCAACGCATCACCTTTTCCTGCCGCAATAGCGTTAGAGCATTTTAATGTCGTGTTCCAGTTTTGAGGGGATTACTAGTGAACTTAAGGGTATAGCATTATATTCCACACACACGAATGTCAAGCGTCAACACACCGTTAGCACCTTGGATATCTATAAGCAATGGTTATCTCTTTCTATAAGAAAAATCATCCGATGGTTTGTATCATCTATATTAATTAATATTAATTAAGTAATTAATTAATTAATAATTAATTAATATTTAATAATTTGATTTATTTACTTTAATATTTAATATATTTAATTTAATTAATTAATATTAATCTATATCTATATTAATATTATAAATACTGTTACGAATAATCTAGAAGCGTGTAGAGTTGGAGCGCGCGCGCGCTCACTATCTAGAAATAAAAGAAAGAGATAGCTACTCCTATTGAAAAACAAATAGTTGACCTGGGCTATGCCATAATGGACTTTGTGTGATATGGCATAAGGTTGAAAGTAGCGTGTATTAGGATTTATGACTCATAACATGTTTACGATAAGAAGTGATTCATTGTTTCCCGATACATTTAGATTTTTCTGGATCCAGCTAGGACTTTACCCTGCCTATAAGTACAGAGGTGTTGACAAACACAAGGCAATTTTTATCAAGCGATCGAGAGCGATCGCTTGATCATCAAGTGACCAGTAAGAAGCGAGAAGTGTTTTATTGTGTAGTGTTCTAAGTTCAGAGATAGTACAGCGAGTGACTAGGGTGTAAAGTGTATTTTAGTATTACGTTGTGTTGAGTTGTGTAAATACACGGATTTAATATAAGTGGTGTTTTCTTACAATTACGAACCCGAGTACGTAACAATGTTATTATTATTATTATATATTATATATTATATATTATATATTAATAATAAAATTTATTTATTTATTTATTATTATTATTACTTATATTTAGAAGTACAGTACAATAGTTTATATTTCTGTTGGACTCCACACTAGGCAAAGCCTGTGGCGTGGATACCATGTAGTGATTTCCGTATATACAATAAACAAAAATTTCACGGGAGGTAATAAAGCTATACAATAAAACAAGAGGAAAAATTAAAATGAAAATTTGAAAAAAAATAACAATAACAGGCACAGTAGGTTAATTTTAGACTGCCGAGTGTTTTGCGTGACTTACATATTATGAATAAGTGAATGTTTCGTTTGTGCGTGAGTTTTTTTTTTTGTGTTTATATGTATACGAGGGAGGGAGAGAGTATGTGTGTGTGTGTGTGTGTGTGTGTGTGTGTGTGTGTGTGTGTGTTTGAATGACTAAGATTTAGCAAGAACTTTTTCGGTTTCTGAGTAGTTAACTGAAGAAAGCCATCTAATTATTTCCTTTGAAGCAATTCGTAAACAAAGCTCTTTAATATTGCAGCGTTGACACACTTGATTGTAGATATGTGGGAAAAGAAAAGTTGGAAATCGTCTATCAAATGCACATGTAGGTTTCTGAATTTGAACCCTGTAAACCCTTTTTTGAATTAGGATGGGGTAATCTGGCGAATTTCGGATTGTTTTATGGTGTAAAATTGCGGCTTTCCAGATAAAGAGTTGTCGAACGCGTAGTACATTTGTCTCCTTGTAAAGTAAGTCAGTAGAGTAGTATCTAAATGGTTTTTTGAGCATTACTTTTAAAACAGCGCGCTGAGCTATTTCTAAGGCTATCATATATGTTTTGGCTGTTCCACCCCAAATTAATATTCCATATGATAAGAGAGATTTACAAATTGCGTTGTATACCAACATGAGAATGTTCTTGTTGGCTAAATCCCGTAGCTTTCTCATGATGTATATCGTGCTTCTTACGCGTTTGCACAAATTGTCAATATGTAGTTTGTATGAAAGTGAAGTGTCAATGATGACTCCTAGGTATTTCATACAATCCACCTGTTCAAGCTTATCGCAAGCACAAGCAGTTCCTATATTCTGGCAGTTATGTATGCGTAGACTAAGTTCGGTTGGCTTGGATAAGGTGGATTTAGAGAAGGGCATAAATTTTGTTTTTTTGATAATCAGAGATAAGAGATTTTTGTGTAGCCAACTGCTGATGATTTCTAGACCGATTTCAGATACTTTTTGTACTTCGTCCCAAGACTTTTCGTGAAAGATGACTGCCGTATCGTCTGCATAGCATACTATTTTGGCGTTCGGTATTGTTTGGAGTAATAGATCATTAATATAGATCAAGAATATATATATATATATATATATATATATATATATATATATATATATAATAATGTATATTTAAAACTGCTAAAAATCGAATAAGTTTTGTAACATACAGCTTTTTAATTATAAAAATTTTGCCATTTAACAAAAATTTTATTTATTTAAAATATTTATTACACAAAATGTACAAAAGATGAACGTCTAAAGACGTTTATACCCTTTAACTTTAAACGTCTGAAGACATTTTCTACCAGTTAACCTTAAAGTTGTAATTATATATATTCTAGATTGAAATTCTGTGTTATGGACTGGGACCAAAAGAATATTAGTGTGTAAAGAGTAAATATGACCCTGGGTATAAAAGTAATGAAATCGTTCACGTAAATATGATGGAGAGAAAGGATCATGCAGTATTTAAAAAAGCGATATAATAACATGATCATTCCGACGGTTACGCAAGTCCAACCATTTTAATTGAGATCAAAACTGACTTACGTGACCAAAACTTAATAAATCTTCTTCATATTTTTAAAATAACTTTAAGACTTCACATTTTTCAAATCTGATTTTAAGAAACTGGTCAAAAAACATAAATTTAATTTACTTGAATATTTTGCTTTGCTTGATTCAGATCAAAGACGCGTCCAAATAATGTTTTTCGTGAAACTCAATCATCTTGCAAAGAAGTAAGCCATAAAACACGAATCAGTGACATTCACACTATATAGGGATTACTAAAGGAACATCTATTATAGACGCCGGCAATCCGCTTACCCAAAAATTAATCAAAGAGGGACGGCTTAGCAAGGACGGCTTGTAGCTTTGTACACACGTGAAATCGATACTGAAAGATGTCTCTCTTAAACTGGAAAATACATCTAAATATCATAGCAGTACGGTCCTATTTGCAAAAAATCTAATCTTTTAGGTAACACTTTAAAGGGAAGTACCTAGTTAATATCTAAAATCCTAGGACTGTTAGTATTTGCGATGACCTTTAAATCTCGAAATCAAGAAATTGGCGTTTTTTCAAACCCGTCTTCCCTTTTGGTGAGTAGTCGTTAGATTTGGATCGTGATTTGTCTTACACTCCCTCCCCCCCTTAATGCCTAACTAATATATAGACGTACCTAATCAATAAAGTAGTATATATGAAAGTGACATTCTTTGGGAGTGTAATCTTTTATTGGCAAAATGAACGTCGTCAAATGCTTGATAGTATCCAATGTATATCCGGTATAGTTTATTACTCCGACTTTGTTACCCACAAACCCACGTGGAAACTTACGTGCCTTTAAGCGATTTTGTTTTGTTGCTACTGGAAGCAAAATTAAGTAGGCCATTCTAGTAGGTCCCTAATTTCCAAACTTCCGTGGTGCAATAGCAATCAGGCTTAACCTGATTGTAAAAGTCTCATTTCGTAGCATTTTTATGCTTTTAACATTTTGCTGTCTCCTGCCAAGAAGGGTCCCTCCCTTCAGGGTGTATTTTCCTACTCCTATATACGTCTGATTAATTTCGTTGCGGGATCCAAGACAGCTTAGTTTTTTCCCAGGGCACCTTAAGCTCGCAACTCAGAGGTTATCAGGACGGTTGCCGCTGTTGATTCTGGTTTACAGAAGTGACAGTGGACAGTGGTGGGAACGAGAGGTGGGCCGATTGCCCTTTAATACGCGAAAGTGTTTTTTCCCTAGTTGATCCATCTTCCACCTTTAAAAAATTGGCTATCTGGCTTTCTGCTTCATTTTTTTACACGACGTTTATACACGGCGAACGCATGGGCGCTAACAGCAGGATGCAAGGGTTCGCTTGCGCTCCCTGTTAGAAAATAAAATATGCATAAAATAATATCAATTTACTATGTAAATAAAAAATGACGACATACTCTTGAGTTGCTGCCAAAATTTTCGTCAGAAGGTTCGTCAGTTTTCAAATTGATTCATTTAACAAGCTGCGAGCACATAATATTATGATCTTTTGAAAATTTGTCACATATTAGACTATTGCATAGAAAATTATGCTTAACTGTTCGATAACATGGTACAGATTTACTTGCATCAACACTATTTCCTTATTTTATCTTGTGTAAATGATTATTATGGCTGGCTACAACATCAGTGAGATATCACGTCGTCTGAATGTGACCAGGGATAGTGTGAGATTCTGGATAAGGAGACACGGTGAAGAAGGTGCACTCGTAGATCACCGTAACAATAATCCTAGCCGCCGTCCTATTCTCAATGCTGCACAAAATGCTGACATGAGAAGGCAATATGAAGCAAACGGCTTTACATCAATCATTACACACATTACATATTCATTACACCCAATTGTATGGTGTTTGTCAAAGAGTGATACGAAATGCATTGCACTCAATGGGATTACATCATAGGCGACACGCAAAAAAAAGTTGCTCTGACTCCCGCTCATAAGCAAGCACGCTTAAGGTTTGCAGAGACTTATTTGAACTTTGATTGGAGCACCACAATATTTACAGACGATAAAAGCTTTATGTCAAGCCAATATGGAAGGCTTCGTTGGTGGAGATATAGTGGTACGAGATATACCGAAGACCATGTGCCGAATTTCAATCCTGGACGAATCTAAGATTATGTGGTGGTAGATATCAACGGATGGAGTGGGCGAGCTCGTTCTTCTTCCTTCAAAAGCAAACGCAACACATTATCTGTCTGTATTGGATAGATACCAAGTGTTCGCACCGTGTTTCAAGCCAATGGGGTGCCTCAAATCATTTATGTTCAGGACAATGCTCGCATGCACACCGCTCGTATTGTAAATGAGTGGTTCATCCGGCATGGTGATATAGTGGTCATTCCCTGGCCAGCAAAATCTGGCCAGCAGAATAGAATAGGTATCTATGGGGTTTAATAGTTCAGCGATGGGAAAACGAAAATTAAAAGACAAAAGAGGCCATAGAAAACCACTGCCGAACTATTTGGGCAGATACAAGAGGGTCATATCTATACTCTCGTCCCGTAGGTTCCATGAGAAATAGATTACAATGTGTCATTGACGCTAATGGTTGCTATATCCGTTATTAATATATTATATTTCTTTGTTTGTAGCTTTTATAGAAATTTGCTTGTTTAAATTCAATATATGATTTTTGAGTTAATCTTCCTCTTTAGTTTCATTTCAATTGTGCATTATACTTATTATGATAATCGATACGCCATCAAGGGTTTCGAATAATTTTCAAATTAGCAGTAAAAGTTAAATCTATTCAATTGAGATATACTTTATTTGATAGAAAACGTCACATTTATTTAATGTTAGTAGAACTGTTTTTTGTACTGGTATGTTGGCATGATTGATTCGTACACTAGTGCCAGCGAAACTAGATCTTAAGGTGACGAACCTATTTTTACCGTGACTGTACAATATTAAAAATGAGTAGTTTTTTTGGTTAATATGTTTAGTCGTCTAGCCTATTGCAAACATCTACACTATTGTAGGTAAATGAATTAGATAAATTGGAAATACCTGGCCGAGACATTGCATAACTCTGTTATGTAGAATTCAAAGGTTGTGATACGATTAGATTTCAATCACCGGTTACGAGTTGCTTGTTAAAAACATACGATCTACTCTTCACAAGGGACCTGCACCAAGTTAAAGATATCACATTGAAAAAACAGTGTGATGTCGTGGGACACCAGATAGGAACGAAGTTCCTTGTTATATAAATATTAATTTCAAGTTCTATTTGAAAAATAAAGAAAATAATTATTCATACATTTTTTATTATGATTTATATGATTTTTTTTTTATTGATAAAAATCAAAAAACTAATTTACAAAATTATCTTAACACATTTTATTTACAATGATTTATAAAAATATACAATATTAATAATAATAGCAAAGTGTAATAATAATAACAGTCATTACGTAGCCATCATACATTGACTGCATAAAAATCTTACGATTTTATTTAACGTTACGAACGTTTTTTGCCGGCCTCGGACCCCTCCGCAACGTGGCCGTGGCTCCGTGGCCGGCAAAAAACGGCAAAAAACGGCAAAAAAAACGGCAAAAACGGCAAAAAACGACGAAAGCTTTGTTCCAATAAAAACAAATCATGATTATACAAAATTTATTGTGAAGCATCTTTACCCTTTGATACATTTATTTCTTTTTCTCCTTGGCTGGCACGGGACACTCATATATAATAAGGCTCTTGTCTTTTGAAATCGATAACAATTTGTTGCTCTCTGGATTGAAATGGACATCCCATACCTAAAAAGTATAATCAGCAGTTAACTTAGTTTAAAAAATAAAGCGGTTTACCATAGGACAATAAACAAGCAACAATGAATTCCTCGTGTTGTTCTCGGTTTCTTTGAAGAATAGACCAACTGCCGTTTAACGGTAGTTGGTCTATTCTTCGGCCAGGCAGGTTGTAAAAGGCGGTACATGGCACTACCGTCGTGAATAATAGGTTCTGCAACGTCTCGCCCGGGTATTGGTACCACCGCCTTACCATTCTTGGCTCAATAGCGTCAATGCTTTTACATTGTCGCGTTCCGGTTTGGAGAGTAAGGTAGCCAGTAAACTTAGACTTATGTATTAGTAACTTAGGCATTGCCATCCCGCCACACGAATATCAACGCACCTTTAACATCTTTGATGTCTACAGGCGATGGTTTCTCTTTCCGTCAGGAGAGCCATCTGCTTGTTTGTATACGTCACGCACCCACGCACCCACGCACGCGCCCTGTATTTTTGCCGACCTTCTTTGATTCCATTTTAATTTTTATTACGGCATTCAACGTAGTTTTTGAATTACTAAAATATTGTAGGTCAAAACATGATTGGCTGAAAAAAATTCCAAGTTATGATATTTTGAAAAAACATTTTTTTCAAAATTTTTCGTCAACCTAACACTTTTTTCCAAATTTTTCGTCAACGATAACTCCCGGATAGATAAACCGATTCTGATGAAATTGTGACGTTGAATGCAGTTTTTTTCAAGAATAGAGCTGATTAGATTTTCTACTCAATAGGCACATTAATCTAAAAGTTATTTAAAAATATTTTATCACTTATATTTAATTTTTATTAAAAAATTCTTGAAATTTGGGCCCGATCAATTCAGATTTTTTAGGAAATGTAAGTTGAACGGAACCCAATTGAATTCCACCCACCGCGTTTCGATCGGTCAAGCCGTCAAGAAGCTATGAAATATTTAAATACACACATAAACACACACACACACACACACACACACACACACACACACACGCACACACACGCACACACACACGCACACACACACGCATATACATACAGACATACTGACGTCATCGTAAAAACAGTCGGAAAAGGTTCCTAGGATCTAAAAACGTGGAGATCTGGTGAAATCTCGACTTTCGAAAATCGAACCAAAATCAGTAACTTCGTCGCGGGAAGTTAAAAAACTTACCAGATCACTATGCTCTTGAAATGTGTTCAATACTTGCAGGCCAGTTATTGAGGCAACCACAACACTACCATTGGCAGTAGCGATGGCCACTCTGGTACCGTCATCAGAGAAACGAGCGTTTAACACCCAGCACTTAAAGTCTAAACTGTACTGCATGTTGGCACTGGCTCTGAAATATATAACACTATATTAATAATTTAAAAAACCCTTGATATTGTTGCGAATAATCCAGAAAAATGAAGAGTGAAAACACGAAAAATCTAGAAATAAAAGAAAGAGATAGCTGTTTGTATCGATAAACAATAGCAGCCGTTACCCAAACAGCTATGCCATAATTTTATTATTTTCGGATCTTTCGGGAATATGGTCGAACTTTACCTTGTGTATAAAATAAGGATGCATTGGCAAATAACAAGTTAGTTTTATAAAGTGATTCATTCGGACGATCAGTGTGAAGCGATATAGTACAGTGAAAAGTAATACGGAAAGTTTGTTAGTTTAGTGATTCGATTTGGTTGATTAGTTCTAGTGGAATATAGTGACGGTCTTATTAGGGTTACTTAGTGTTTTCACGTATTACATTGTGGTATATTGTACATTTGTGTTGTAAATACACGGTTTTAATATAAGTGGTATTTTATTGCACAATTTGAACTCTAAGCTCGTAACAATAAATTCCTTTAGTATAACATTGCCTTTCTGCCTCATGTAGCTAAACATAAAAAGAGCTAACGATCCATGTCTTAATTTCTTCCATAAAGTGGAAAAGAGTTGATAATCTTGAAACTGCTAAACCAATTTTGATAAAACGTGTCTAAGAACCGCCACTAGAAAATCTGCTTTTAAACAAATAAAGAACCGCATCTAAATCAGTTCACCTGTTTAAGTACTACTTTATGACAGACAGACACACAAACACACCGTGGTCAAACATAACATATTATACATTTAACACCTCTTTTTTGCGTCGGGGGTTAAAAAAATAAGTTTAAATAAGTTTTTCTTATCTACATCTATTATCTATTATATTATACATATAATAAAATCGTAGGAAAAACAATGTATGTCCGGGGTAAACTCAAAATGTACTGCATGGATTTACTTCAAATTTTGCATGAATATTATTAACAGGTCGGGTCAATATATAGGCTACATATTATCACGCTATCACCTATGGGGAGGAGCTGTGCGGAGTAAACGAAGTCTGCGCGAACGAAGTCGCGGGTAACAGCTAGGATATTATAAGATAGTATCTAGCAAACTAACATTAAAGTTTACAAATTTATTACAAGCTTTTATTTAAATTGCCATTTTAATGCGTTATTTGGTTTATTTGGTTCTTGGAATCTAAATGACAGACGCTCCCTGGCGTCCCAATGATCTAAAACTTCGTATACTTGTGTATCTTCAATGACAATGTGTTACAATGGTACAGCAGAGCTGGTCTCATAATGGAGTCGGAAGATAGCCAAGAGAACTCCAAAAATAAACAACATAAATCCATTGAGTTTGGCTTTGTTTGATACATCTTGACAAACACTTTGGGGCTGAATGATTTCCAGGGTCTGATAATGGAGCTGGAAGGTGGTTATGGGAACTCCTATACAAAAATGATAAACTTGTCTAGATTGGACACACCTTGCACAAAATTATTATTTTCGTTTTTAATATATATAAATCTGTTATAACAATATCGACGGAATTACTCATATTTAGTCATAAAAACGATAGTCGTAACAACCGGTTATGTTTTCTAGATATGAAGTCCTGTTTTTAATGATGTGGTATAATTTAATTGGTCCGTTTATTATGTTCGTTCCGCTTCTAGCTTTGATATAATACGTGACTTTTTGAAATCAACATGTTGAAATTTCACAAATAACTCAACAATATGTTTTGGTATATCTTGTGTATAGATAAGTAACGAACTAACTGAAGAGGTGTGAAGAAGCGGGCTTTGACTCTACTGCATGCACGTGTTTCGTTTCTAAGAATCACAAAACTTTTGTGATTTTAATGTAGTCTTAAACATTACCACGTATCACCAAGGGGGAGGGGGGTTTAAAAATGCCAAAAAAAAAACATCACGTGATTAATGGACGGCCCCTAAAAGGTTTTGACTGTCATTACATTTTTTAATAAAAGCTTAAATTTAAAAAAGTGTTTTCTTAAAATGTTTAGAAAATACTACTACAAAATACATACACATCAAAAAGTTTGACAAATCCATCGTTGGAAGCAGTCGCTAGCATGTCTGACTTAGGGGAAAAAGCAACACTTCGAACTATGTCTGTATGAGCTTCTATGGTGTGGATTATTTTTGACTGTGATACGTCAAACACACAGGCCGTACCATCAACAGAACCACTTGCTATGTATTTCCCATTTTTACTCTGTAGGCAAAAAAACATTATGAATTATATGAATAAACATACATTTAAACTAAAATTAAGAGGTAAGATTTGATTTTCTGTTTGTTTTAAGGTTCTGTATCCAAAGGGTAAAACAGGACATTATTACTAAGACTTCGCTGTCCATCTGTCTGTCTGCCTAACTGTCTATCACCAGGCAGTATCTCATGAACTGTGATAGCTAGACAGTTAAAATTTACACAAATAATGTATTTCTGTTGCCTCTGTAACAATAAATACTAAAAATAGAATAAAATAGGTAATTCTCGATCTTAATAACAAGAACTGGTAGGTGCTTGAAATAGTAAAATAATATTTAGTTATATATTCACATTAAAAACAAAAATTTTAATTAAAAGAAAATAAATATTTAAGAGGGAGCTCCCATACAACAAATGTGATTTTTTGCAGTTTTTATAGATGATGGTACGAAACCCTTGGCATGCAAGTCCGGCTCACATTTGGCCGGTTATTTGAAAATTGGACAAGTAGTTTTTGAGTTAAGTTGTAACATGTTCCATTATAATTTAACTCAAAAACTACTAGACCAATTTTAAAAGTTCTTACACCTTAAGATAGCTACATTATCCAACAGTGACATACTTTTTCCCCGTGTTGGTCCCGGGCTCCCTTGAAGAATAGGCCAACTGCCGTTTTGCCTGGCAGGTCGTAAAAGGCGACCGATTATATATACGAGTCACTACCATCGTGACTACTAGGTGGTAGAGTTCTGCATTGTCTCGCTCGCAGTGACAAACATTCATATGATAAGCGTAAATGTTTGTATTACTGAGTTTGGTTGTTCATTAAATATATCTAAATATTATTTAAATATATTTAATTATTATACATGGGGCACACTAAAAGTTTTTCACTTCTAGCTAATCGTAAATATTTGAATTTCGAATGCTATATTTTTAAAACTGTTCTAGTGTTCTAGTGGTCCAGCGTTGGCATTGACCACATGAGGTCCCGGATTCAATTCCCGGGTTGGGCACATAAAAAAGTTTTTTTTAGTTTTTTGAGAAACGCAAAGTTGCCAGGGAATGGAAAGTGCCCGGTTGGCGATAGGCTTGCCATCTATCCCATTTGTGGGACCAAGTATCTTCGGATAATCGTGGGTGCACTTGTTGTACCTCTGCCTACCCCTTTGGGGATATGGGCGTGAAGATACTTTTTTTTTTAAATTCTAATGCTGTTTATGACATTGTCACTGGAGACGAAACGTGGATTATTATTTTGAAGCAGAAAAAAACAGCAATCTTGTGAGTGGGTGTTTGAAAATGAGAACAGGCCAACAAAAGTGAGACTGGTGAGGAATGTCGGTAAAAAAATGATCGCTTTTTTTTCTCAGCTACGGGTCCCATTTGTACAATTCCACTTTAAGATCAAAAGAGTGTTAATGCACGTAGAAAACATGCCTTCAGATCTGTAGCCTTCCTGTTTTAAAAAATGGTTCAATCGTATGAAAAAATGTTTTAAATGAATTATAAAGGAGATTATTTTGAAAAGCAATAAACATAATATTTTGGTTATCACATGTTGTCTTTTAAAGTTACGCAAAACTTATAATGTGACCTACTTATATGTATTTCTATGTATTTTTTAGTATCATTGACTAACATGGGTGTTATTACAAGCAAATAATTTGCTTACTTTGTGGTTCAATCAATTCTTGTAATTTGTCTAGTGATATCTGTTTATTTATTTATCCCACACTTTTGGTTACTCAGCAATTAAGTAAACTAGAAATTTAGAGACGTTAGACTATTAAAGAAAAGAATACATACTGACCCAAGCAACACTCAAAGCAAATTTTCCTCTTGTATCTAAAATTTTATCTGTGCTATTTTTTACTATATCAAAGATGACCAGCTTGCCAGTGTGGCCACCTGTTAAAAGATGTTCCCCTCCAGGTGAAAACACAATTTTCCAGACATCTGTTGCACCAATTTTCATTTCATGAACTTTGATTCCAGTCAACAGTTCCCATATAATCAATGAAAAATCTAATGAAGAGGTTGCTAATGCTAGGAATAAAATAAATTATACATTTTAAAACACATAATTATTTGTCAGATATATAACTACAGAAATTAGTTTACAATAGGTGTGTTCAGAACAACTGCTAATATATTCAGACCTGTCATATATTTAGACCTGTCAGCATTGATATGAAAAATCCAAGATGCATAATCCTGACCAAAACTGACACTCAAAACTGTCGCAAATGTCACACAAGTAGTTATAGATATGGCAAAAATATGTTTTTGCACATCCAACCTTAAGTACAAATTTTGTAGACGTTTTAACAAAGCAATGTACAAAAAGTAATAAAACTGACAGTATCGCTTACCAACACAATTCTATTTGAAATGAGCACACAATTTAAAATTTTGTACTTATTTTTAGAAGACCTTTTTGAGACACTGATTGTGCATCTTGAGTTTTTGATATCAATGCCTGTCAGAGTATACAAACCAGTTTTGGCCTGGACACACTTTAATTTTTAGCTGTCAAAATCAACAGAAATGGCAGAATCAAACAATGACACCTTGACTTACAAAGTAAAATGATGGCATTAGAATATTTATGATTTACCAATAAAGTGTCCAAGTAAAATCTTTGCTAAAATGTCTAATAATCTGACTTAGATTTCTGAGACTAACATTTGTACTGAAGACACGTAATATTTGAATGTTTTCAAGGTATATTATACTTCAACTTTTTTAAAGATCTATTTGTTATTATTACTGTACCACATAAACAAGAAGATTGCTTATCAAAATTGAAAAAACTCATTGGAAACCCAGAAAGAAACATTGATCCAAGACTAGCTAGTTAAATTACCCATAATTTAACCACCCCAAAATACATACAGTCAAAACCTTTAATGGGGACATTATTTACAACATACCTGTTTATATTGAACCAAAACAATAGCCTCAGCTGATTGCTATATGATCACCTTATCAAAAACATTGCTTTTTACGACATATCTCATTAAACAACTACATTTAACTACTACTTTTGGAGAATTAGATTTGTTAGGACGACCAACTAAGCAATGGCTATTAAAATCGCAAACGTAAATAAATAAATGTGGAAGAGTGGGGTCTTTTGTAATTCTAAGAAAAAAGACTCATGCATGCAGTAGAGTCAAAGCCCGCTTCTTCACATCTCTTCAGTTAGTTACTTATCTATACACAAGACATACCAAAACATATTGTAGAATTATTTGTGAAATTTCAACATGTTGCAAAGAAAAAAGAAACTAATTAATATCAAATATAAGTTGGTTATTACATCAAAGCTAGAAATAGAACAAAAAGAAAACAAAACAAAAAAACAAAAGAAAGGACTAATAATGTTCCAATAAATGGACCAATAAAGTTATACCACTTCATAAAAAATAGAACTTTGTATCTCGAAAACATTAATGGTTGTTATGACTATCGATTTTTACAACTAAATGTGAGTAATCCCTTTGATGTTGTTATAACAGATTTTGACTGCACATTTGTTTTGCTACCTAGCGATCCTTGTGTTATATTACACTCCATTAGCTGACCCGTGCAGATTCTCAATATCTCAAGATGTCTTGATATAGTATTTATTGCAGATCTTCATCACCTATTTCAGCCCTTTAGGGGTTGATTTTTGAAAAAAGTTAGCCATGTTTAACCCTGGATCTTTAAATATCTTCATACCAAATTTTATCAAATGGTTCAGCATTTTAGCAGTGAAAGCATAACAGACAGACATGTAGACTGACTTTCGCATTATTAATACTAACGCATTATTAAAAAAAAATGTCTGCTACGTTCTCCAGTACCCATACTACGGTACTGGAGAACCTAGCAGACATTTTTTTATGTTTACGTACTTAACAAATGAACACTGAGAAATGTAGTAAGTTAATCAAATAAAACATTAATTACTTATAATGAAATTTCGACCACTGGAATTAGTGCAATGCTAATAAATAATGCTATGTCAGAGAACATCCTTATCCTCACTAATCTACATAACAAAATAAAAACGTGTCTTACTATGTCCATCAGGGCTAACCGCAACAGATACAACAGCCATGCAATGTCCTTTTAATGTGTGGAATAATTCTAATTTGTTATTCTCTAAGCTCCATACCTTTACTAAGCTATCTAATCCAGCAGTAACAATAAAATCCTTGCCAGCATCTCTAAAAATAAAAAGAGAAAACGTTACAATGAAAGAAATGAAAAAAGGCTACAATGAAGTCTAGACTTTGAATTATTTCTTACTTTGAATTTCCTGTAGTATTTGTTTTCGTCCATATGCAACAATATATAGGATCGTCGTGTGCATGTTCCTTTCTATTTAGTAAGGAATACTGTAAAAAAAAATCTATAACTTTGGGCCTTTTTGGTAGTTAGTAACATATTAAGTTTAATTAGGTAATAATAAACTTACAATAGATGAAGCCGGCATTATTTATTCAGATTTATTATAATTAAATAGTACAAAGTTAAATAACAGTGAGTTTTAATTTTAATTATAAATATGGATTTCTATTTTGTGTTTACATTTTCAAATCACGATTGACACTTGACAGTACTCGGAGTTCGGACTGATATCTCCTTCTTCTTCTTTTTAAAGCGAATTACTGTTATTAATAAAATTTCTCATATCAAATAAACAGAAAGTGTAATCCATACATACTAATATCTATACATATAATAAAATCGTAGGAAAGGCAACGTAAGTCCGGGCTAAATTCAAAAAGTACTGCATGGATTTACTTCAAATACATGAATATTACTAACAGGTCGAGTCAACATATATAGGCTACATATTATCACGCTATCACCTACGGGGGAGGAGCTGTGCGGAGTAAACGAAGTCCGCACGAACGAAGTCGCGGGCAACAGCTAGTTATAAATGCGAAAGTAACTCTGTCTGTCTGTCTCTTCTATACGCCTAAACCACTGAACCGATTTGGATGAAATGTGGTACAAAGACAGTTCGAAACCCGAGAAAGGACAAAGGATAGTTTTTATCCTAGAAATCCCACGGGAACGGGAACTATGCGGGTAGAAACTTTTCCACGCGGACGAAGTCGCAGGTATAGCTAGAAAAAATATAATTACATACTTTTATACAGAACACATAAAGGTAAAAAAATCATTGTGTTAGTGACCATTATCCTTTAATGCGCGACACATTTTTATTCCCGCAACCAGCGTCTTTGTTTTAATCTGTTGGAAGGTAGAAAAATCTGCAAGGATCGTGACATATGGCACTCGGTTCTCTTTGATTACCCTGTAAGGGATCTGGCATGAAGATATGCATGTACCTATGTATTTTTTATTTTGTTTCCTAACTTGGATGTGTTTGAACTGCTGAAATAGGGAACAAACGGTTTTTGGTATTTGTTATTCATTATTTAAAGGCTCCTCTTGACAATGGGCCATGATGGCCCATCAAATGACCGTCCAGCATCGCCGCCTTGTAGGGCAACCTTAAATGAAGGAAACTACTACTAGATATGAAATAACCAAGGGAAAACAGTGTCATTTCGTCCCTAACAATGACGGAATAAAAAAACAGCTGTTTACTATCTACCATGAAATTCTAGGTATAGGTGGAGCTAGCACTCGTGTTAATCAATTGAAACAAATATTTACGTTATATCTCTGTCTACGAGGTCTCCCCATCTCTTTTTATACAGCTGTGTTAGAAAGAGAGGATAAGACAGTATTTAAAATTTGGTTTCAAGTAGGTATTAGAAGTGCTCCCTCCAGATATAATATAGCTTCATGCTATCTACATAACAATTGATAAATTATATTGCAACTGGACGTGTTATTTTAACAATTAGTTTTTATTTTAGATTTAAGGTACACAATAAAATTATAGTAAAATACAAATAAACACTAAAATCAATTTAATATTTTGTAATCAAAGGGTTATTTGACTTAAAATTTTAACTTACCTACATTGACAGCGTATTTTAGTAATGGCGTTTTGGCCGCAAGCTGTTTAAGGTTACGTTAATTTTCTTAAATGATTTGAAATTAGAACACTGACAAAATTGTTGTAGCATTGTCTTTTATGGAAATTCTAACTTGTAAGACAGAGATTAAGCCATTTTTATTTGTTCAGCGTTGGAATGCATGCAATTTTATAATTTTGATTGTTTATGGAAATTAATGCCAAGCCCTTATCTTTCTCTTGTCAAAAAGGGCAACTCTCCACACAATCGTGAACGATTATTTACTGTCTACGGTTATGGTATGACGTCTATCGAAGATGCGTGAAAAAGGATAGCGAGGTGATCGCTACTGCAAAAATATTTTCACTTAGCTCTTATAATAATTTACTTAATGTCTACACCGTCTAGAATGTACCACAGACAACCAGAGTATACAATCTCTACGTTTGAGACAACTATGTACTGATTAATCGGCGTTTGTGTGTACGGGCACGCAATCATGGGCCATCATTCTTTTGATATACCGACACCTTGGCGATTGCATTCGATCATACTTGATGATAGCCCATAACAGACATTTATACCCACTACACTAACGTGCATGCCTTTAGTCGGCCATCAT
This sequence comes from Apodemia mormo, assembly GCA_036924255.1. Taxonomy (NCBI): domain Eukaryota; kingdom Metazoa; phylum Arthropoda; class Insecta; order Lepidoptera; family Riodinidae; genus Apodemia; species Apodemia mormo. Next base: position 10,926,074 of record JAUPFN010000014.1, on the reverse strand, counting down.
GGCCCATTGTGTAGAGCGGCTTAGAATAGGCACCTACATATACCGACACATATTTCTGGGATACTCAATTTTATATTGTATATAGATAGTTTACGTTCTTACCAAATAGGTCCTAGGAGGCGATTGACGAAAACCTAACACGTCAGTCCCACAATAACACTAATACTATTAATTGTTCAATCCCAAAACGATTCACCCAAGTAAAAAATAATAATAATCAAATATGTGTATTATATGCTGCAATTTACAGTCCCCGGTCAATCGTTGTAAATCTACATTTTGGTCATTAAGGTATAGGTACAGTATACTGCATCCAACTAACGCTGTTTAGTAGGTAATTAATAAATAAGTCATTCAGTCAAACTTACACTTTATTTTAAGAATGTTCTTAAGTATACATAATTCAATTTTTATTTACAATAAATGCATTAATACACATTAAAGAACTAATACTATATATATAGCAGTCAACGCTTCTTAAAATTCATTACGTAACTACTATATATCACTATCAGTTAGTTAATTCATTGAAACTTAAGGTTTTTCAAATTGAAGATTTAAATGCAAGTGTTCTTGCAAATCCCTAAGGTGAATATCATCCACTACTTGCTAGGTAGCTTCTAAAATCTGAACATAATTCGTTCACTGCCAGGGAGAGTCCGAGAGTTCTGTGACGTCTTGCTCTAGCATTGTACCATTTACGTTTATATTTCTGCCGACATAACGCCAGTACTTGTCGTTGGCATGTAACAGTCTGAAGGATAGGTAGACGGTATACTTATAAATGTGGCTTTATGATCACATCATGCGGGTAGCAACTCATTATTATAACATCTTTGATGTTAGTAGTAGCGTAAAATGTTTACGTAGTAGTTACTTTTAAAGGGCCAGTCAAATTTTCGGAGGCTGTTCAAAATCGATAATATATTCGATTTATATAATAAAAAAATAATTTTGCAAATATAAAATTTTATTTTTACCAGAGATTTGATCTTAACGAAGGTAAACTACACAAAATTCAACTTATTCGATATTCAAGGTCGTGATTCGTATTCGCTGCGCATGTAATACTGAATACTCCCCGCACCCCTCACAGCATCGCACGGCGGGCGGTGTCTACGCACCGCAGTCGAGGTGGGAGCGCATTTAGTTCAATGGTGATCATCCACATCGCAACTTTTCGTAATACGCATACTTTCAGTGGTTTATTTTAGTTTTCTATTGTTAGACAAAATGCCGACACACTGGGCTACAGTTTGGCACACATAAACCATAAGAAACTGTGTACATTATTGTTATTAAATAATATATAGGACCTTTTTGAAGCGTAACTTGGGCATTATTAAACAAGAGTAAATACACTCTAGTAGGTGAAAAAGGCATCATACTGAAAAACCAAATTTTAAAAAGGTAGGCATATTTGCCCCCTCGCCTCCACGCACACACACTATCATAAAGTATCTTCATGTCCATCTCCTCGGTAGGCAGAGTTACAACCACCTCACCCACGATGAACTAAAGATACTCAGTCCCACAACGTGATAGGTGGTAAGCCTGTCGCCAACTGGTCACCTATCCAATCCCGGGTAACATTGTTTTTCTCAGAAAACTGAAAAATCAAATTTTTGAACTACCTGGCCCGGAAATCGAACCCGGGACCTCATGTGGTCAACACCGACACCGACGCCTGACCACTAGACTACAAAGGCGACATCACTAGGGTGTTAGTGTTATAAATAAAATGTCTATTAGTAAGGTATTTTTATGAAGTAAAAATATGTAAAGCGGGTAACTTTAACTAGTTGGTCTGAGAACTGCAACAAAAGTAATTCAGTTTCAAACTGGGTTCGATTTTAAAATGGGTTTGAATCAGACACTATGATTATATTTACATTATAATGGACAATCGTAAATATTTATACTTTTATCTTCTGATACTGATACAATTTTGTTACTGTCAGCGTTGAATTTGACGCCCCAAACCTGGAACAGGATATATATTTCATAAAAGTGATTACTACAAATTTTGCTTTAATAGGTAACCCGTAGGGCTTTTAGGGCTGTATATCATGATTTCATGTTTGAATCTTGAATAATGTATTGGAGTATTTTCTGTTTAGAAAATTCTTACCAACAGCCTAAGGACCTTGTAAGGGTAGTGATAGAGATCGCATGAGCATACAAAGATTTGATTTAAGTTTGATGACATCACACAAAGATAAAAATGAGATGTCCGGCCAGACAAAGTACACAAGGATTTGGTTGAGGTGGACATCACAAAAGGATAATAATGTGACATCCCGACCAGGCAAAATACGGTTAGTAAGACCGATTCACGGTGTTTACATTCATAAACAATATAAGTGTTTTCATTTTTATTATTATTGAAAAGGATATATAACAAACTAGCTGACCTGCGCAGCTTTGCTAGTGAATGTAGTAACATATTATCAATAAAATCTTTCAGGCAAAATAGCATCCCCTATTGCAGGCCTAAGGGGTTGATTTTTAAAAAAAGCAATAGCCTATGTTTGACCCCTGGTCTTCAACCATCTCCTTGATAAATTTCATTAAAATAGGTTCAGCGGTTTAATCATGAAAACATAACAGAGATAGACTTTTGCATTTACTCATATAATATTAATATGAAAAGTGTGAAATAGTACTGTTGCGAATATTCTAGATAAAAGAAAAAATTATTTTATAATAAAACAAGTATCACTGGAATAATCCAAATAAAGAATAAAAGAGACAGCTGTTCGTTACACAAATAACGATGCCGTAATGGACCTTCTCACATAAGGCATAAGGTTGAAATTAGTGTATGCAATGACTTGTTTACAGGAAGATTTTCGAACCTTACCATGTGTACATATAAAGACGTGTTGTCGTGAAGCAAATGAGTTTCACAAAGCGATCTAAAGCAAACGGAACAGTTCAATGAAAGCGATTACAGAATTGGTTTAGTTGATTGGTTTTAGCGAACATTTAGTGTAAATACAATAACGATTTTTGTTATGTGTTAGCCAGTGCGTAAATACGTGTTGTATCGTGGTGTATCATACATTTGTGTGGTAAACAAACACGGTATTAACATAAGTGTTATTTCATTACACAATATCCAACTGTAAGCCCGTAATAGTACAAATGCTGAAAATAGCAAGTTTCAAAAGCTGATCTATAAAGGCATTCAAAATTTATAGATACCTGATCTTTATGTTCTTTGAAAACGTGTTGGCACTGCATACTTTCTAGATCCCAAACCCGGACTGTACGGTCGGAGCTTCCAGATACAAATCGTTTACCATCTGGTGAAAATGCAGCAGACAATACCCATGACGCGTGACCCGATAATGTACCAGCTAAATTTGCATGTACCCTGTGGATAAACGAAATATAGAGGGCGATTCATAAATACGTAACACAATTTAGGGGTAGAGGAGGGTAAGACCAGGATTAAATAGATACGCCTTTCAAAGCAATTTCTTAGTTTGTCAGTGTAGTTTTACATTTAGACACAGAAATACAGTTACACTACTTACCGGTGAAATCTGCAGGCTCTGCAGGCTAAATGGTAGGTTTTGAAGGTGGGAAAAAATCATGGTTGTAGCAAATATAATGAAGTTAAAAGGACAAAAATCACAGCTTAGAAGGATTTACAAGTTTTTGAGTAATAGTCAACCATCTTATAACATGTATTTATTTTTATAGACTAGAACTTGTGGTGCGGATATACATTTGTCATTGGTGTTAAATAGCCTAAATGTTCATAGTATGAAACTATAAAAGCCCTCTTCATATTCCGCATTAAGTGATGGGCAACTTCACAACTCTACATTGCGCGCCAAACATGCAATTAACCAATTCTTTCCTTTTACAATATGGTATTTTTTTTTTAGAAATTAATAGTCTGACAAATTATATGTACAATTTAGGTATTTATTGTATTATTTTATTTATATTTCATTGAAAACCAAATACAAAAAATAATACAAAAACTTCAAAAAAGTAAAGTTAGAAAAAGTAGTAGCCACTTAGATATCCTTGGATAGGATTCCATTATATTAAAAATTATATTATTAACTACTACTAATAAGACATCATGAAACTACTTGGTCATGTGTAGACTCTAAAATAGACCCCTTCTTAAGAATAGATCGCCAGCCTTACAGCTAGGCAGTTTCTAAATGGCAAATGTTGGCCATCACAGTCATAACCATTATGACTGCTAGGCAGTAGAATTTTGCAATATATCACCAGGACATGATAACACCATTTTACCTTTCTCTATCACTATAGCATCATCATCAGCACTTGATCTTGTGGTGTTCAGCTTACTTGATCCTTAAGGGTAAGGTAGCCAGCAAAAATATGCATGTTGCACAGAGAGCAATGCACCGTCACTAACATTTTTGGTGTCTATAAAAATAGTTATTCACAGGACAAATTACACTTACTGATCTAACCCCAAAGTAAGCAAATTATTTGCTTGTGTTATAGGTGTTAGTCAACGATACTAATACATAGAACTACATATATTAATACTGGAATATATTTAATAAACACCTAAACCCAGAAATACAAACATTTACGCTCATCACACAAATGCCTGTCGCTGTGGGGGTAGAACCTAAGCTATATAGATGACGGTTAAGTGTTATCAAGAGAAACATCTGCTTGTTGCAGTGATAGGCTTGCCACTGGTCACATTGTGGAACTAAGTAACTTCGGTTATAATACTTCGGTATAAAACTTATAGTTAAAGAGCTAGCTACCCACTAGGCTAACTCACATGATGAAATGTTATGACAACGTAGATAAAAATATACAAAAATCAAAAAAAGTTAACTATTAATACAATAATACAAAAAATACTAAAATTTTATTTGTTACAAAAATCCGAACTTTAAAATTAGTATATTTTATCCATTATTTCTAAGAAATAGCACCAATTTTCAACATAAAATCTAGTCTAAGTCATTTTCTATATTTTTGATTTTTTAGTGCATGAAAAATTTAATTCTTGTGGTCAAATTTACTGTCTGTAACTTATTTGTCATCATTAACAAATTACACACAATTATGGATATACATTAGTGTGATTGTTTTATATTTGATATCTTGGTACAAGCACTATCTATTGAAATAATAATAACTTAACCAAAACTTGACCATTTCATTTAAGCAAGCAAAAATAAACATTTCTAAAATTGTTACTTACACATCATAAAGCTTCATGTGTCCGTCATCAGAAGCTGTTAATAATAATTGTGAATCTGGTGAAAAGCACAAACTTCGGATTGACATGGCGTGACCTTCTAAAGTATGGACCAGCTTTCCTTGTGCAACATCAAAGATATTTATTATTCCATCTAAGGCCCCACTGGCAATATATTTTCCATCTGGACTCTGAAATTTGCAGAAATTGTATAAAAAATCACCTTATTATTAAGTGTGGCTAACTAAATTTGCTCATTATTTTTATCTGAGAATATATAAAAATTTCTTTTTTGTACCTAACTCTCTTTGTTAACAGTAGGATGCCCTGATAAACTGGAGTTCAAAAATATATAAAACTACCTGTGATGTGCCTAGCCAGTTTTCCCTAGCCTGAATATCGATGCAGCATCCTAGGGTCTCTAGACTCTACTTGCTAAATAAATAGTTGTACGTGAGTAGAAACAAGGTTAGCTCAGGAAGTCTTACTCTAAGTTTTATAAAGCCTACTCTACATTGATTACTTAAACATCATGTTAATGATATCTCATTCAATGTATGTGTTGACTAAGCTATTTCTCTCTCTCTCTCTCTCTTTTTCTCTCTCCACTTAAGAGCTATTCTCTTGTCAGTGGAGCAAAATAGCCAATCTTGTCTGTTCCCTGCCTTCGGTTTTCCTCTTTATATGACCTGACTCCCACTTTCTCTTTCAATTGTTAAGTGAAATTCCGTCTGAGTCTTCCCCTACTTCGCCTTCCTTCCTTCCTTCTTAAATGATTTTTAATAGGTCATCATGTCTAATTAAGTGGCCAACCATATTTCCTTTTCTGTTTTCGATAGTTTGTATTATCATTCTAAACTATGCTTTAACTGACACACCACACATTTGCCCATGCAAAAGTGTGGTGTATTATTGTTAGTAAGAGTAGGTAAGAGTTACACACTATTATGTATTAACCTTTTCAACAAAGAATTACAATTAAATCATATTCATATAAAAAGCCCAATTGTGTAATTTTTGCTTAGGAAAACATAGTAATATATTGAGTAATCAATGTTCAACCTCATAGAAGTAAGCAAATTATTGACAGCACATATAAGAAAGAAAAATAAAAATTCACACTGAAGATACAATTTTACCAATCTTGTGTTTTTTAATATTTTTTTCAGTATTAATTGTTAAAAGGGATCTGGGATTTTTACAAGTGTTTAAACTGAAGGATAACTTACATATGCTACACTTAATGTGAATTTCCCTCGAGTGTCAAAGACCTGTTCTTGTTTGCCAGTCTCTACATTGAATATTAATACTTTTCCTGCCATACTGCCAGATATTATATGTTTGCCATCAGGTGAAAAATCCAATGTACACACATCACTCGCAGCTGTGTCCATTTCTTTTAATTTGTCCCCAGTTGCTATATCCCAAAGAATCATTGATGAGTCTTGGGCACTGCTTGCTAAAGCTGGAAATTAAATGCTTTCCACATAAATTTCTACATTTTCTAACATGATATTCATAGGAAAATTCAAAATAGCAAGGTTATATTTGCATTACACAAATCAAAATTATTCTTAGGCACACTGTGTTATAAATTAATGAACCACAATTGCTTTTAGGTCCAATCAAATATTTGATTGTTATCAGGCATTATTAACTAGATACCTTTTTATTATATCACAAAGTAGATAAATCTATGAGCTTTATTTATAAAACTAGTTATGATATCCGGCTTCGCTCGGGAGTTGATATGAGATTATGTGGTAGTTGAAATATAACAAATTTAATTTAAATTTAATTTATTGAAATTTGAATTTTAAATTTTGCGCCATTAATACACATGCTGCAATTGCTCGCAGTGCCTTTCGAAATGCAACCCAAATAATCGTTGTTCTGAATGAAGTTCAAATACTCGACAACAGATGCCGCCACTACACTTAATTTCCATGTTGAAGGGTTGGAAAAGCCCTTATATATTTAAAAACACGCCATTTATGTTAAAATGGGAACTTTCTTGTTCGAGGGGGATAAAGGACTATCACACTATATGTCCCTTTATCGTGCTGGCACCGGTTTTAAGTTTTATCGGCACGCACATTTTATCAACTTAGTTTTATTATATATAATGATTATTATATGTGTCTAAATTGCTTTATCCTGTTATAATCCTTTTTTTCCAGCAGGTTAGTGTAGTTTTTTATACTATAAGATAGCAAACCACAGATGTCTCTCCTACTGGAAAGAGATAACCATCATCTATAGACACCAATGTCGTTAATGGTTCATTCCTGTAATCCATCTGGTGAGAGGTAATTCTACACCCGTAATTGATATTACCTCAGATTTATCATTACTTTAACTACCTATAATTTTCTCCTTTTATTTAGAGAGTGTTGCATAAGAATTCAAGTTCATATAAGCAATATTTTAAGGTTTTCCTTTATAAGACTTAATTACATCTTTAAATAACACTCATGTGGTGTATGATTAAGGGTAAAACCCATAAACATGCGGGAGTGAAGGAGGAAAGAGTGAAGAGATGTTTTCAAATATAAAATGGTGAAGAAAGTGATTTATGACTACTTCTTTTTCCAAATACAGGTGAGGATTAAGTTTATTAAAAAAGTATAACAAAAGGAAAAATATTAAAACAAGTTACAAACATACTTTTTCCATCTTTACTAACTGCAACAGAAATCACTCCCAGGGAATGGCCCTCCAGCTCATGTTTCAATTCAAATTTTCCATTTTCAAGTTGCCATATTTTTATAACATCATCCAATCCACCTGTAATTACATAATTTTCTGGAGGATCTTCATTGTGGTTGGAGTCTCTATAAAAGAGATTATTTTATACTTCAACAAGTACATATTAATAAAAAAAAAGTTAATACCTTACTTCAACGTAATGTGTTATTTGCACTATCCAAGTATTTTCTCTCAGTATCACTTAGGGCCGCTTGCACGTTCCAGAGTTAAATTATTTAACTTTGAGTTAGCTGCTAACGCAGGGTTATATTTTTATTTTTTCTTGCACTGACAAGAGTTAACACCAAACCATAGGTTAAATAGATAAATATTTAACCCGCCAAAGTTGGGCGGTTAAATTTCTAACTCTGGGTTAAAAACGACAAAATTGTGAGATTATACCGCGTTGTGTTGTGTATTTGATAAGAAATAACAATTTAATTATCTTTTATTCAATTGTGAATGACTTTTTGTATTCTGACGAAGACGAAAAAATTGTCGAATATATTGATTTGGATTTTTTTCAATAGAAGAGTTGCGGAATTGGCCATTTTAATTTGCAGAGAGACAAAGCATTGAACTTACTTCTAACCAAAACTTTTGCTTTTGGAGAAGATTAGCGCCATCAGTTTTTTTTTAATTCTTAATTATGTGTTTCTATTTTGATATAATATCACAAAGAAGAGAACTGTCACTACTTGTAAAACTTGGGCCACGTAAATGAGATTTTTTCCAAATTTTTGTAGAAAATAACACTGATTAAAAAATGCGAAATTATTATTTTATTAACACGAGTCATGAAGCTGACGCTTAGGTTTTACAATATATAAAGCCCCCAAAACGCCATTTACGCCATATGAGGTAAGAAAAGGATATAATAAGCAAAATAAGGTTGTGCGAAAGAGAGAAAAACTTTTGTGTTTAGCCGCAGGTACCAACAGCGGATGAATTTGGATTTGACAGAAAGAAACACCACAATGCAGAGTTAAAACGTTGGGTTAGTATACCTTGGGTTAATTTCTGTTCATGCAAGATACACCCCAAGTTAAAAAAGTAACAAATTTACTTCGAGTTAGTTAACTCAGAGTTATTTATTTAACTCAAGATTTACGTGCAAGCGGGCCTTAAGGTATGATAAAACGCTGAACAGCGTTAAGTTATGCATTTTGTGCAATAGTGTTTAAATAAATATTTAAATATATATAATATAAATTAATGATAAGTATATGTACTATGCGTTCCAACTAAGAATAGGATCACGCTTGTTATCAACTTCATACCACAAGTGTGAAATTAGTAAAGTCAACATAAAAAATATTTGTTCACAAAATATTGCTGATTTATTGAAGAAATAAAATAACATTTTAATGTTGTTTTCATCAATGAAAAATTTGAAGTAAATCCATTCAGTACTTTTTGAGTTTACCCCGGACATACATACAGACAAACAGACAAAAATTCTAAGAACTATATTTTTGGCTTCGATATTGATTATAGATCCCCAAGTACTCTTTTAAAAAATATTCAATGTACAGTTTTGACTTTCTTACGATTTAAATATATGTATAGATATTATATAAAAGTCATGTTAGTTATTTTACATCTTATTTTAATACATGGTAACATGATCTGATGGGAATCTAAATAAAAAATATACCAATTAGAATGAAAATTTTTTTTTAAAGTATTTCTTTGTTAGAGTTTTTTGCACACCTTACTCATCACTTATGAAGTTTTTGCAAAATGCGGAGCAATATGTTATCCTGCCAGTTCTATTCTCAGTTGGAACGCATACCTAGTATATGAGTTTAGTAATTTGTTAACACACATTATTAATACACTTTTATTCATAAATACCCATTGTATAGCTCTCAATACGGAAGTGACAAATATTTAAAAAGTAAGTACCTTGAATGTTCATTATTTTCCATATTGTCATCAACATCTTTTTGCTTTTCACTAGAAATTTGACTCCAACTGCAACACCATATTGCTTCCTCATGAGCATTTTCTTTTTTCAAATGAAGATAATACTAAAAAATATACATTCTATCAACCAAGAGTAAATTAACTAAGAAATTGGATTATTCAAATGAAAAATGTATGTTATTAAAATCATTATCGAAAAGAAACATACCAATGTAGTTATCGACATTGTAATTTTTTTAAATTAATACACTCGTTAAAATATATTTTTAATATTAAATTCCAAAGCCCTTATTAATTACTAACAACTAATGTTATGCTATATTATATATTTTAATTTATCAACCGGCTTCCTAGTTCCTACTACTATTCTTTTATAAATACGTTACATACTCTGATTCTTTTAGGTTGTTTTTAGTTTTTATGAATTGTAATTTGTAAGTTGCTACTTGATACCTCTTGCTACAGGTTGTCAAATGCACAGAACATCTACTACTACCGCAGAGTCAAATGTCAATGTGATGCAAGGAACTTATATACGATAACTGGAATTATTACTAAGCAATATTTGAAAAAAAAAAGTACTTTATTTCGTTACTCATAAAGTTGACATTTGTTTCTTACTTAACAAAGGAGAAAACCGTTCAGAGCAAGACAACGACATGAGTGGATGTTGTCCCTTTCTTGCAATTGTCAGTGTAAATAAAACTTTCGGATGGTAGATTTTTATATATTCGTTAATCGTTAAATCCCTTTTATTCATACACGTCGGTAGACACATTAGCATAAAATGTATTGTAATTAACATAGTGAGTTCTAAAATGTGCTTATTTTAATTATTACGTAATTACTTATGCAATGCAAAAACTGTTTCGCAAATTAGTAGAATTACTTAGTAGTAATTTGCAAACTACGCATGGCCACACTTATATATGGCGATTGGCGCTTTATTTAGCAGAAAGAGACACACTCCACCCATGTCGTGGTACTCTTCGGAACGATTTTGAAGCGCGTGTAAGCATTCCGGGTAGAATATAACGGTATAACTTCCTTGGAGTAATAGTATACCAAGGAACTTATATACGATAACTAATTCAAGTTATCGCAATGTAACTTCCTTGTGGTATAATCTTTACTCTTTGGTCTATTACGGTATTGTCAAGGAACTTATATACGATAACTGGAATTATTACGAAGCAATATTTGAAAAATAAAAATGTACTTTATTTCGTTACTCATAAAGTTGACATTTGTTTCTTACTTAGCAGAGAGAAAAAACGTTCTGAGCAAGACAATGACAAGAGTGGATGTTGTCCCTTTCTTGCAATTGCCAGTGTAAATAAAACTATCTGATGGTAGATTTTTATATATTCGGTAATCGTTAAATCCCTTTTATTCATACACGTCGATTAATACATTAGCATAAAATGTATTGTAATTAACACAGTGAGTTCTAAAAAGTGATTATTTTAATTATTAAGTAATTACTTATGCAATGCAAAAACTGTTTCTCAAATTAGTTAAATTACTTAGTAGTAATTTGCAAATTACATGGCCGCACTTATATATGACGATTGGCGCTTCATTTATCAAAAAGAGACACACTCCACCCATGTCGTTGTACTCTTCGGAACGATTTGAAGCGCGTGTGAACATTCCGGGTAGAATGTAACTTCCTTGGTACCTATTGTATCGCCATCAAGGAAGTTACATTCTACCCGGAATGCTTACACGCGCTTCAAAATCGTTCCGAAGAGTACCACGACATGAGTGGAGTGTGTCTCTTTCTACTAAATAAAGCGCCAATCGCCATATATAAGTGTGGCCATGCGTAATTTGCAAATTACTACTAAGTAATTCTACTAATTTGAGAAACAGTTTTTGCATTGCATAAGTAATTACGTAATAATTAAAATAAGCACATTTTAGAACTCACTATGTTAATTACAATTAATTTTATGCTAATGTATTTATCGACGTGTATGAATAAAAGGGATTTAACGATTACCGAATATATAAAATCTACAATCAGATAGTTTTATTTACACTGGCAATTGGAAGAAAGGAACAAGATCCACTCATGTCGTTGTCTTGCTCGGAACGTTTATCCCCTCTGTTAAGTAAGAAACAAATGTCAACTTTATGAGTAACGAAATAAAGTACAATTTTATTTTTCAAATATTGCTTCGTAAATTCCAGTTATCGTATATAAGTTCCTTGGTACATACATAGTGTAGTCACAGATTAGATATATGTACATTGTAGTACTCTAATTGGTATGTGTGTACCAAGGAAGTTATATTCTATCCGGAATGTTCATACGCGTTTCAAAATCGTTCCGAAGAGTACCACGACATGAGTGGAGTGTGTCTCTTTCTACTAAATAAGGCGCCAATCACCATATATAAGTGCGGCCATGCTTAGTTTGCAAATTACTACTAAGTAATTCTACTAATTTGAGAAACAGTTTCTGCATTGCATAAGTAATTACGTAATAATTAAAATAAGCACATTTTGGAACTCACTATGTCAATTCCAATACATTTTATGCTAATGTATTTATCGACGTGTATGAATAAAAGGGATTTAACCGCGGCCGGTAGTCCACTTATAAGGAGTACTAGCCTTGTCTATGGTACACATATCGAACGTGACAATTTTGGCCTTTGATATGACAGTACTGTCTTTTGATTTTGACAAAGAATGGTAGCTGTCATGTCATTCTCAACGCCTACGTCATTGCTGTTTTGTTTATTTAAATGTAGATCGAGTAAAGTTTTGCGTTGTTAATTTCCGTGACTTATCTTCTCAGCATTTAAATTAGTAATAGTTTTCATATTTTAAATTGGCATTATCTACAACCAGTGTTGTGTATTGGGTTGTCTAAGCAGGCGAAAGGACATCACGTTTCACAAATTTGCAAGTGCGGAGATAGGACTCCAAAAGTCGTTAATGTACATTGTGAGAGATTGCGAGGCTTAAAGTGTCGGAAGGATTTTCAAAATCAATTTGTGTGCAGAAAGCATTTTGAAGGAAAATTCTTTCAATCAACTTCTTTTCGTTTTCGACTTCGTGCAGATGTATATCCTACATTGCTTTCTGAAGAAGAAATTACGAGAGGCATTCCTGGAACTGCTAAAAAATCACGTGAGGATGACGTTTAAATAGTCTTTATAATAGCTTACACTGTAAATATATATATAAGGAACACCTATTCAAAAAGGCTTCTATCTTTTCAAAGTTATTACAACCTTTATTCTCTAAGTTCTACCTTCTTGATTAATATTATTTTTTAAATATGGTTATCATAAACATGTATTTAAGGAGCATCTATTTAAGAATTCTTATATATTTTTAACATTAAAAATATCTATTTAAAGTTATTCTTAATCTTATTCTCTAAGCTTAAGGTTTTTTATAAGAAGCTTGGTAGGAAGCCATGGCCTATTTCCGGTTCATAGAATTTCCAGAGCCATGGTGGATATGCACATTATATTATTATTATTACATTACATTATATATTGCACATTATTTCAATAATTCATTTGTATGTCTCTACATAATAATAATATAATAAAATTGCCAGACAAATTACACCAATCGATCTAACCCCAACGTAAGAAAATTATTTGCTTGTATTATGGGTGTTAGTCAACGATACTAATACATGTATAAATACTGTTAAAAAATGTATAATAATAAATACCCAAACTCAGACATAGAAACATATATGCTCATTACACAAATGTCTGTCCCTGTCGGGAATCAAATCCGAGCCCCATCGATTCGTAGTTAGGTTCGCTAACCACTCAACCTACGAAGTGGTGGAATTATTTAGCTTTACATTGCCTCATCTATTAACTTATATTATGGTGTTATTCTATACTCTAATGTCTAGTTGTACCAAAAATCACTTGTTATTTTTTACAATCTGTGCTGCACAGCCTTAATCTTATAATAACTGTATTTTTATAGCATACTAGCTTGCCCGTGACTTTGTCTTCGTAGGAAAATTTCTAAAATAAAAGTAAGCCTAAATTACTCTTTATTACATCAGCTATATGCTAGTGAAAGTTCCATCAAAATAGGTCCAGCCGTTTCAGAGAACACCCGAAACAAACAGACAGACAAAAATTTAAAAAAAGTGTTATTTTAGCATATGTACCGTGTATACATTCATATGCGTTTAGTAGCAAATGGTTTTTCTAATATTACAAAAAGACACTCCAATTTTATTAATTTGTATAGGTGAATTTAGCCTATTTGTATATCAAGAAACTATAAATTTATTACGCTATTAAATTATCACTTGTAACTTAACTTCACTTTATAAATTAATTTTTTACATATCACTCAGCCGGTTTCACTTTTTTGAGCATCCTATGGAATTTTACCAAGAGCCGAGGATGGAAAGTATAGAATAACTATAAAATTGTCATGGAGCCATAAACACACATATATAATATGCACAAATACAGTGTAATAATTTGTGTGTGTAGAAGATTGTAATAATGAGATAAATTTTATACAATTTCAGAAAAAGAAAATATCACTAAAGAGCATTATTATACTCAATAACGAAAATACTTGGATCACACATACTGTAAAGTTCAAGATGCAGTTGCAGAGAAACGTATAAGAGCTGATCCTGGTGAGTTTTATTGATATTATATAATAGTAGGGGAGCCCAACATGCTAAATGGCGTTACTCGAGCGTCATAAGGACTAATTGGATTTCGTAGATTAAAATATAGGTAAAATAAAGATTATATAATGTTTTCCCTTTCAATTGTGGGGAAAAAATCTACAGATAAAAAATGTTTAAAAAATTAGTGACATGAAAACTCTGAAGTGCATCAGAATAAGATGGGTTAATTGCCAGCTAAAATTTAAAAAATCTGACGATTTAAGTGTATCATAAGAGAGTGGGAGTGTCACAAAGTTGCAAAGAAAACATTGACTTGAGATTCTCGAGTGTTTTTGTGTTATAGCACTCACCCCGTACTTGGGAAACTGGAAAAACCTTAAAAACAACAAAGAAAAATATCGACACGCGGGATTTGAACCTGCAACCATCTCCCTAAAGCCGGGACGCTCTTTCACTGAGCTAGTGTCGACAGGCTCGAGGCGGCGAAATTCTTCTTTGCTATATGATCGATTACGTCAATTATTTCATCTGTAACGATGAACTCATTTAAATAGTTAGTTATACGTACGTATAGCTGGCGATCAGTACAATCGACGTAATCGATCATATAGCAAAGAAGAATTTCGCTGCCTCGAGCCTGTTGATACTACCTCATTGAAAGAGCGTCCCGGCTTTAGGGAGATGGTCGCAGGTTCAAATCCCGCGTGTCGATATTTTTCTTTGTTGTTTTTAAGATTCTTGAGTGTATCAAAATTTTCTTTTATAATGGAGGAAATCATGTAAAAATAACAAAAAAATATAATCTGACTATTTCCATAAGCCGAAATCATCTTAATTTTATTTTTCTTCTGCCCTAGTTACCCCCCCCCCCCCCTCTATATAAAGGGCTTATATTTGGTGGAGAGCCTCAACAATATGCGAGGTACCCCACTGTTAATCTGACGTGCCCATAAATAAATAAATCCCAAATGCGCCTCTTGGCCTCACCTATTAATAGTGAAAGTAAAGAAAAAGAAATTACTCACTCATAGTTAAATGGATTTAGTCTGATTTTTTTTATATTCCTTTTCTTTTAGATAAAATTGGCAATCTGGCACAAATTCCATGTAATATTTGGGGATTTATGCTGTGAAACTATAGGTTTACAATGTTTAAAAGGCTTTCAAAAGGTAAAATTATGTAAAAGAAGACTGTAATGAATGTATGATATAAACATATATATGATTGTGTATATTGATTATTATCAATATACATAACATGATGTTTGTGTGTATCTAATGCCATTCCATACAAAGAAAAGTAGATAATGAATTTTTTTTAATTTATATTTTTTGTTAAGATATGTCATCTACTTAAGAGAAGAGAACCATTACTCAAAGGACAGATGTAAATATTACAGACTAATAACAATTTTAACAGAAATAGCAAAAATATTTGAGAAATCGATACCTGAAAAGTTTAAAAACTCTTAGTCAATTCTATAAGTCAGTGTTTAACCTGTGGTCCGCGGATCCCTAGGGTAGGGTATATGTATGGGGGTCCGCCACCTTATCTATGGACATTTGAATTAATATAAATAAATCCCAATGTTTTCTATTAAAGGGGTACCTGAAATTGTGCTTGATTTTCCTAGGGGTCCGTAGGCTGAAAAGGTTAAGAAACGCTGCTATAAGTGGTTATTAAAAATATTTTTTTACAAGTGAGATAGCTGATTAGCATTTTAATTGAAAAAATAAAAAAATAAATCCAGTTTTGGCGTTGATCACATGAGGTCCCGGGTTCGATTCCCGGGTAGGGCACAAAAAAAGGGTTTTTTTCAGTTTTCTGAGAAACACAAAGTTGCCCGGGATTGAAAAGTGCCCGGTTGGCGATAGGTTTTCCATCTATAACATTTGTGGGACCAAGTATCTTTGGCTAATCGTGGGTGCACTTGTTGTACCTCTGCCTACCTCTTCGGTGATATGGGCGTGAAGATACTTTAAAAAAATAAATATTTACGGGACAAATTACACTTACTGATCTAACCCCAAAATAAGCAAATTATTTGCTTGTGTTACGGGTGTTAGTCAACGATACTAGTACATATAACTACATATATAAATACTGAAATATATTTAATAAACACCCGAACCCAGAAATACAAACATTTATATGCTCATCACACAAATGCTTGTCCCCATCGGAAATCGAACCTGAGCCCCATCAATTCATGGTTAGTTTCGCTAATCACTCGACCAACGAGTCGGTCAAATTCCTATTGGACTTTTTTAGATTCGTGAATTCTACTGAAATACCACAAATAAACATTCCATACTGTAAAATAGACCAGATATAGCCATGATATGTTAATACGGAAAAAAATATGTTTCCTTTATCTCTTTATCTCCATAACACAAACAAATTTATTCAGTTTATTACAAAGAAATTCAATTATAATATTCACCAATAATTATTCCTTAATGTTAGTATATTTTACATTTTCTATGCTTATGTTGTTGAAAAATATTTTATTTTTTAATATTGTTACTGTTAGTGATAAGTGATTCATTTATATTTTTCAATGTTACAATGTTATCATTTATCGATTCTGAGACTTAAAGTAAAGTTTGTAGTTTCGTCTGTCATCATTTATGATCAAATCAATGATGATAAAATAAAAATAGAATAACAATGTAATCAACAGTAAAATTTATGATTTTCATGTAACAATCTTCATAGGAAGTCCATGTCAATACAATTGTCTTCCATACAAAATTTGCCAATATAGGTACAATATTTCATCAAAATCTATCCAGATGTGTCATCAAGAAAGGGTACAAATACCATACAAGAAATAGACGGCTTTTCTGACCCAACCAACCCATCGCCTATAGACACCAAAGATGTTAATGGTGTGTTGCTATCTGTGGCGAGGTCTAATGCCACATGCATAAGTTTACCAGCTACCATACCTTCCAAACCGGAACACGACAGTGACAAGCACTGACGCTATTGCGGCAGGTATAGGTAAGGCGGTGGTACCATACCCGGGCGAGACAATGCAAAACTCTACCACCTAGTAGTCACAATGGTAGTGACTCGCATAGCCAATCGGTCGCCTTTCACGACCTGCCTGGCAGAACGGCAGTTGGTCTATTCTTTAAAGGAGCCCGGAACCAACACGGGGAATTAAGGGAACCATGTCATTTGTGTAGGTTGGATATACATACATACATATATAAAAACAAACATATGTATTTAACAGAAACATCTGTTATTTAATAAAATATGATTTAATTTTCTAAATAATTTCATTGTCAAATTTTTCTTTTCAAATATTGTTCTACCGCAATCGCCGTCTAATTTACCTGCGTCTTCTGTAAATGAACACAGTTCTATAGGTAAAATTTATTTGTTATAAGAACGTTATCTGTATTTTGTTACTTAAATTTAATAACTGCTAGCTGATCTGGCAAACGTTGTTCTGCCTTTTTAACTACTTACACTTATTTCTATATTTTCTCACCTGTTAAACCTTCCCTGGATTTCAACAATTAATTCAAAACCAAAATTAGCCAAATCGGTTCTGCCGTTCTCGAGTTTTAGCGAGACTAACGAACAGCAATCGATTTTTATATAATACTAGCTGACCTGACAAACGTTGTTTTGCTTTTTAAAGAAAAAAAAATTTAGAATTTTTTTTCTTTAAAAAATAGAGTTTTAGCGAGACCAACTCAAGATGCACAGTCCCGAACAAAATTGACACTCAAAAGTGTCCCTAATTTCGTTTAAATAGTTATAGATATGACAGAAAAACATACGTCTTTGCATATCCAACCTTAAGCGCAAGGTTTATAGTTGTTTTTACAAAGCAACGTACAAAAAGAAATAAAATTGACAGTGTCGCGATCGACGCGATTCTATTTAAAATGAGCGCACAATTTGAAATTGTGCGTTCATTTTTGGAGGACGTTTTTAGGACGTTGATTATGTATCTTTGGTTTTTTTTATATCAATGCATTAAAACTACTTTAATGCGCGGATCTCTTTAATTATTATTTACTAGCTGAACCAGCAAACGTTGTTCTGCCTTTTTAACTACTCTTATTTTTTCTGTATTTTCTCACCTTTTAAACCTTCCCTGGACTTCAACAATTAATTCAAAACCAAAATAAGCCAAATCGATTTAGCTGTTCTCGACTTTTAGCGAGACTAACGAACGGCAATTGATTTTATATATATATATATATATATTATATATATATATATATATATATATATATATATATATATATATATATATATATATATATATATATATATATATATATATATATATATATATATATATATATATATATATATATGTATATATATATATATATGTGTATATATATATATATATATATATATAATGTTTAGATAGAGAGATATAGATATAGATTTAATCCTGAACTTATTTTTACAGAAATCGTTTTTCAATTTACACCAAACTCGTCAGTGAGGAGGCAACATATCAATAAAAATAATATGTCACTATCACATAACTATGCTCGGCTTTACAAGGAGTATGTCAGATACCGAAAGCAGTTAAATTTTTGCCACAAAGCACGAAGAGCATTAAAGTTTTCAAAAGAGAAAATATTTGAAAAATTAACAAATGGAATGAATCCATTGACCAAAAACCACATGGTTGCGAATTAGTCAGTGCACTAAAAAGGCCAAAAGAAGGCGTTTACAGATGATGAAAAAATAATTGCACTTTTTATTATGCAACAAATTCCAAATTGCTGTAAATTCTTGTACAAAATATTTATCCTTCCTTCAAAATATACTTAAAAAAATATATCTATTGTAAATGTTGAAGCAGGGATTAACTCCTATATTGTTGAAGCTTTAAAACAAGAGGTAATCATTTTTTTAATGTATAGAAAAAAGAATCTTCACGCCCGTATCAACGATAAGGGTAGGCAGAGGTACAACCAGTGAACCCTCGAATAGCCGAAGATACTCAGACCCCCAATGTGATTGGTGGCAAGTCTATTGCGAACCGGGCACTTATGAAATTCCGGGCAACGATGTTTTTATCAGAAAACTGAAAAAAAAAAACATATTTTTGAATTGCCCGACCCTGGAATCAAACCTCAGACCTCATGTGGTCGACACAAACACCGAACTATTAGACAACTGAGGCGATTTTGCAGAGGCTATTTACATATTTTTTTATAATTACAATGCCATTTTAAATTTAAATTGAATTTAACAAATTTACATTTATTATTTACACCGTTGGTCGAGTGGTTAGCGAACCTGACTATGTATTACTGGGGCTCGAGTTTGACCCCCGACCGGGACAAACTTTTATGTGATGAGCATAGATGTTTGCATTTCTGGGTTTGAGTGTTTATTAAATATATTGGAGTGTTTATGTATTTATCTCAATGTAATAGTATCGTTGTCTGACACTTATACAATAAGCAAATAAATTGCTTACTTTGGGGTTAAATCAATTTGTGTAATTTGTCGTCTATCACTCATAAACTTGTAAAGCCTTCTAAGCCATAATAGTTTTCATTTTAATTTAATTTAATTTTTTCCCTGCCCGAAAACCAACCGTTTACCTAACCGAGGGATCACCACTCGTAAGTGACATTTGACTGTAACAAAAATTAGCACTTGAAAGCTAAATATTTCACAAACAACTCCCTTGATTGAAAACTTGTTTTCACAACCACTTTAAAAAAAAAATTAAGACCCATCCAAGGATACCCCAAATAGGTAAGTAGATACACTATGGGGTACTCGAGAAAAAAATATATCTACAATTTAGATACGTGTGTAGAAGCTATCTTAAAAAAATATTTTCAACGTTTGAAATTACCACTTTGTTGCCGTGATTAATATATAGTTTACTTCAACACCCTAAAAAGGTTTCCGACATAGAATCCTTTAGCACTACTAGCACGGAAAATATATTCTTCATTAAAATATTGTCATTTTGTGTAAGGTGTGAGTGGCGTGGTATAAATTTTAATAACATGATAATTGTTGTTTTTGATGATGTTACTATTATAAATAGTAATACAGCGAGTGTTATTTATGATCCGCCTCACCTTTTAAGAGGTTTAAGAAACAACTTTTTAACAAAGTATATCAAATTTGGCTGGTGCATATCTAAATGGAATGATATTATTGAATTTTACAAGACCGATTGCCGTTACACACAAATGAGATTGCTTTATAAATTAAATAACGAACACATCATTCCTGATAAAATTAAGGGGATGGAAGGTAATATGTAATTTGGTTATAAAAATTCCCCATGTTAGTCCAAGCTCCTTTGAAGAATAGGCCAACTGTCGTTCTGCCAGGCAGGTAGTAAAATGCAACCGATTGGCTAAGCGTATCACTACCATCATGACTACTAGGTGGTAGCCACGATGGTAGTGACACGCATACACTGCACACGCGTGACACGCGTCTGCATTGTCTTGCCCGGGTCTCGTACCAGCGCCTTACCTATTCCTGCCTCAATGGTAGTCGTGCTTGTCACTGTCGTGTTGCGGTTTACAGGGTAAGGTAAATGTGGTAATAGACCTCGTGACAAGATAGCAGTGCACCATTAATATCTTTGGTGTCTATAGACGACGGTTGATTCTTTTCCATCAGTAGACCCAACTGCTTGTTTGCTATCTCATAAAAAACAGGTGAAATATTATCATGTCAATTCTCTTGCGTCGTATTCAAGTACTAAATGTATTCATACTGTTTTACAAAGGAAAAACCATTTCGTAGTTATTTGGCGGGAATATATTATGTCTATTTATCCCTCGTTTAATTAAGAAGTTATCTTTATAAAAGCTTCTTAACCAGCTGCCCTTCATCTGTAAATTACACCAAGATTTTTTTTATATCATATCATATTCACGATGGTAGTGATTCGCATACCAATCGTTTGCCTCTTACGAACTGCCTGGCAGAACGGTAACTGGTCTATTCTTCAAAAGGAACCCGAACTAACATGGGGTTTAAGGCGGAAGGGGGAGGGGCGTGGTTCCTAGAATAAAAACTATCCTGTTTGTTTGAGCAGGTTTCTTATATCATAAAATAGCCAACAAGCAGATGGCTTTCCTGAAGGAAAGAGAAGAGATTACCTATAGACACTAAAGTTGTTAATGGTGCGTTGCCATCGGTATGGTGTCCTCCAAATTGGAATGACAAGCATTGACGCTATTGGTGAGGCGGTGGTAACATCGGCGAGAAATCTACCACCTAGTAATCACGGTGGCAGTGACACTTATAGCCAATCGGTTGTCTTTTTCGACCTGCTTGGCAGAACGGCTGTTGGTCTATTCTATTCAAATAGGACTCGGAACAAAACGGGGGAGTTCAGCAACGTTTGTCTGGATTTTTGCACCACCCCCTCACCAATTCTTGCTAAAATAGCGTTGATGCTTCTTGTATAAAATAATATAGTTTATTATTTTATAAAAATTAAAAAGTATCGTTTTCTCAAAGGATTTTCACGTATTGTATAAGAAAAGGGTTTATTTACTTACTTCAAAATAACCACAAATATAAAATATCAATTATATTCAACACATATTATATTTTAATGAAATTTAAATCAATCTTAAAACAAATAAAATTTCATTATTATTTATAACAATTTGTCATTCTCAGATATACGATATTTGAATGTGTATAGATTAAACAAATCAACCACTTCAATATTCCTTCCTCTCTTGGTTCTAATTAAAATGAAATCTTTTAAAACAAATGAAAACTTAATCTTGCAATTTTGAGACTTTTAATATATTTAATTCCAAAACACCGTAACGTAAAGATATGTATATGTTTCCTCCTTGCTGGTCCGGGCTCTTTTGAAGAATAGGTCAACTGCTGTTCTGCCAGGCAGGTCGTAAGAGGCGATCGATTGGCTATGCGAGTCATTACCGCCGTGGTTATTAGGTGGTAGAGTTCTGTATTGTCTCGCCTGGGTCTGGTTCCACCGTCTTTTCTATTCCCGCCTCAACAGAGTGAGTGTTTGTCACTGTTGTGTTACGGTTTGGAGGGTAAAGTAACCGATAAATTTATGCAAGTGGCATTACAACTCACCACAAGATTTCACGCACCATTAACATTTTTGGTGTCTATAGGCAATAGTTGATTCTTTCCACCAGGAGACCCATTTTCTTGTTTGCTTTCTTATGATATAACAAAAGTTAACGAAATCCACATTTTTATATTAGTCTAATCATTGGTTATTTTCTTCCAGCCTTGCCACAGCTGCCTGAGCTGCGGTGAGAACTGCGACGCGAATTCCAATGAGGCGGGTCGGGCGGCTAGTTATGACTGAGGTGGCGTCGGTAGTGGATATATTTTGAATTTTTAAAATTGTTCAATATTATAATTTATAATTTCAAATTCCACGCGCTAAAAACAAAATATTTAGTTAAAGTCGCATGATGTCAAATACGTCCCCCGATTACTCCAGTCGCACTGGTGTGAGCTGTGGCCGCCTCGTTACTAATTAGTACATTTGCTTTTTTTTCACATACCACCTTCGCTAGTCGGAGCGAGCAGACGTCTCCGTCCGCCGCTCTGACACATCCCGATCGGCGTGCCTTTCACTTTTGGCGTGCCTTTCACTTCGCTGTTTACGCATTCTTTGTTTCTTGTCGTGTGCATTCCGACGACCGTATACGCGCATTGTGATAGTTTTAAGTGCAGTTATTTGTTTCGTGATTGTGCTCACTTGGATCGCAGTGTCTTTGTTTACGGTGCCCTGTTTAAAAGTGCTTCTTCTTTTTCCCGGACGTCAATTAAAACCGTAAGTAGAGTGGCAATACACTACTCACACTTAGGTACACACACATAATTAGGCACACACCCCCCTCTTCAAGGGGGGCCCCCTGCCCTTTTACCCACGGCGTCCACCATGGACGCCGCTGAACTGGAGGCCTTCTTTAAGGCCAACTACCCCGACGCCCTAAATGACTTCCTAAATAGGAGAAGCAAACCCGCCCCGACCACCTCAGCCGTCCGCTATGAGGAACCCCCCGCTTCCCCTATGGAAGCAGATAATGACTCCGACAACCGCTCGGGTTCGGATGAAGAAAATTGCGACGGGTTCGAGACGGTAACCCGGCGCAAACGAAAGGGGCGAGCTTCCCCCATCAACATCCCCACTACTAGGGCTACGCCAGCCAAAAAGCAGGCGACTGGGCAATCAAGCCCTAAGCCGACCCCAATACTGACCGACCAGACCAACGAACCGACGATCGCCGACGCCTCGGGTGACGAATCCGGAGCTCGGCGCGAGAAAGTCCCCCCACCCATCATCATCCGCGACAAAGCGTCGTGGATCATGATCTCGGCTGCCATGAGAGAGCAGCACATAAATTTCACCCACGCCCGCTCCACGGGCGAAGGTATCCGGGTTAAAATCCCCACCTCCAACGACCACCGTCGTCTAACCGCCCTGCTGCGCGAACGCAAAGTAGGGTACCACACGTATGCCTTGGACGGGGAAAGGCATCTACGTGTCGTCATTAGAGGAGTCCCCATCGACTACCCACTCGACAAGATCAAGGCCGATCTTAAATCCCAAGTCCCCGCGGTCTTAGAGGTACACCGGATGTACAACCCGAGGTCCCGCGAGCCCTACGAATTAATTCTAGTCGTACTAGAACTAAGCCCGGAGGGCAAGAAGGTGTTCCATCTGCAATACCTCCGGCCTCACAATAGAGACCCCGCGTAACCGCGGAGCCCCCGGGCAGTGTCATAACTGCCAACTCTATGGGCACTCTGCCCGAAACTGCTACGCCCGACCCAGGTGCGTCAAGTGCCTGGAGGACCACGCCACGGCGGATTGTCCACGCCCTAAGCGCGGACAAACCGACGTCCCGACGCCCGCGACGCCGGTGAGCTGCGTCAACTGCGGTGCCCAAGGTCATCCGGCGAATTATCGCGGATGCCCAAAGGCCCCGCACAAACGTAGCCGGGGAAGCAATTCCCAACCGGTACCAACACCGAACACAAATTATAACTATTATAAAAAGGCCCCTAAGGCCAAAACCCCCCAGGCAGGGCCAAAGCCGGTATCACACTCTGTGATACCAGCACCCCCGCCAGCCGTTAACGCGTGGGTCAAACCACCTTCTCTTATAAGGCCTCCAGGTCCTCCTTCAGGTCCTCCTCCTCCTCCTCCTCCTCTCACTCGCAGGCCAAACAATCCGCCGCGCGTCCAACAGGCCAACACAGGACACACAGGTTACGACTTCTCTGACCTCGCGCTGGTCATGGAAATATCCCAAGCGATTAGCCCGGGTGAGGTAGCGGAGTTCGCTCACGAACTCCGTACAGCGACACCACAAAACGTGATCGAAGTGATCACAAAACACGCAGCCCTGATGGAAACCATCAGGCGCATAACAGCTAGGGCCTCATAATGGATAGCAACCATAGCCAGAGGATGAAACCCTATTCCCTAACTGTCGCGTCGTTTAACGCATGCGGCTTAGTCAGGCAAATAGACCAGATTCGCGAATTTGTTAAAAATCACGAAATAGATATCCTCCTTGTACAGGAAACCTTATTAAAGCCTAGTAGGCGTAATCCGCGTATAGCTAATTATAATTTAGTCAGAAATGACCGACCAACGAATCGCGGTGGGGGCACTCTTATCTACTATAAAAGAAGCCTCCACATTGTTCCCCTAGATCCCCCTACTTTGGAATATCTCGAAGTCTCAGTTTGCCAGGTGGGTATGACCGGTCATCAACCAGTCATACTAGCATCAGCCTATCTCGGTCCCGGTAAAAGAGTAACAGAAAGAGATCTTAAATCTCTATTCGACATGGGCAACTCTGTCATAATAGGGGGGGATTTCAATGCCAAGCACAGTCTGTGGCATTCCCCCATAAACAACCAAAATGGGTTAGACATCGAACGACTGACGGACAGACTTAACTTCGTAGCAGTAGGCCCGTCAGAGCCCACTAGATACCCGCCAAACGACGTGACACACAGACCGAGCGTGCTCGATATAGCGCTGATGAGGAACGTAGATTTACAACTGCGTTCAGTATCAGTGTTACACGAACTCGACTCAGACCACCGACCGGTAGTTTTCAAACTAGGTTCCCCCCACCATGCGCACGCCGTCCGCATGAAAAAGATAATCGATTGGAAAAAACTCGATGAGAATTTTCAATCGATACAATCAGAGCACCTCGACCAAATTCCTGGCAACATTAGTACGGTAGAGGAAGCCAAATCCGCCATTAAGTCACTCACTAGCCATATAGAATCGGTAGTCGATAGCTCCTCGCGGGAAATACCGGACGCCTTTCGGGGCAGATGGGAACTACCGGAAGAGTTACGCGACCTACTGAGACGCAAAAACGCCGCTACGCGGCTCTACGACCGATACATGACCGACGACAATCGCCGTTCGCTACGAGCTTTACAAAGAGAAGTAAAGCGGCGCATCGCCGAGTATCGTAACGAACGGTGGGACAGACTGTTAAGTGAGGTCTCGCCATCGCACACGGCCTACTGGCCGTTGGCGAGGGCCTTTAAAAACGAACCAGTAGTAGAGATGCCTCCACTCATTCGACCTAATCAAACGCCCGCTTTTGATGATGCAGACAAAGCCGAATGCCTGGCCGACAGTATCCAAACACAATGTTCCCCATCAAACCAGCCTACGGACCTAGACCACGTCCATCTTGTGGATAGCGAAGTAGAGCGCAGGGCGGCGCTACCACCGGAGGGTGACCCGCTTCTACCCACCGATCCCGAAGAAGTAGGCGACATTATAAAAGGTCTACACAATAAAAAGGCCCCGGGGCCCGATAAAATTACTAATAAGGTAGTTAAATACCTCCCCCCCTCCCTAATATGCCTACTAGTGTGCATCTTTAATGCACTACTAGCCGGCTGCGCGTTTCCAGACGAGTGGAAAGAAGCCACCGTCATAGGAATTCACAAACCGGGTAAACCCCGCAATAAAGTCAGTAGCTACCGCCCCATTAGCCTAATAAATACGTTAGGCAAAATCTATGAAAAAATAATTCTCGCTCGCCTTAAGGCATTTGTTCACGAGAAAGGCCTCTTAATAAATGAGCAGTTCGGGTTCCGAGCGGCTCACTCTTGCACTCATCAAGTGCACCGTCTCACCGAATATATCCTAACCGGGTTAAACGCAGCCCCGGGGCTGCAAATTCCCACAGGCGCCCTATTTTTCGACGTCGCAAAGGCGTTCGACAAAGTCTGGCACAATGGCTTAATATACAAGCTATACCAAATGGGCGTGCCCGACAGACTCGTACTCATCATACGAGAGTACCTCACCAACCGCCGATTCAAATTCCGCGTGGAAGGAGCCTTCTCCACCCACAGATCGATTACAGCAGGTGTCCCGCAGGGCTCCATACTGTCACCTGTATTATTCTCCCTCTACACGTGCGACGTACCACGCGAGCCGCACGTCGAGCTCGCGTTGTTCGCCGACGACACCGCCCTCTATACGTCCAACTTTTCCGAAGTAACAATCACCAAGCGACTGCAGGCTGCGGCCAACGCCCTCGGTGATTGGTTCAGAAAATGGCGTATCGAAATAAATCCCTCAAAAAGTGCAGCCGTGTACTTTCGCCGCGGTAAACACCCTCGACAACAAAGGCGCGGTCTGCGAAAACTAGGCAACATTACCCTGTTCGGAAACGTCATCCCGTGGGAAAAGACAGTCAAGTACCTCGGGGTAACGTTGGACAGCAAAATGTCATTCAAACCGCACATACAAAGAATGAAAGTTAAGGCTAAGTTCGTTGTAGGTCGGTTATATCATCTTATCAATAAACGCAGTAAAATGTCACTTAGACACAAGGTGACACTTTACAAGTCGTGCGTACGCCCCATCCTTTCATACGCTTGCGTAGCGTTTGCCCACCTCCCCCGTACGGACTTGCATCCGTTGCAAGTGGTACAAAATAAATTCCTGCGTATTGCCACGGGAGCACCGTGGTATATGCGCAACGTAGACCTCCATAAAGATCTTGAATTGCCGAGCTTAGCAAAGCATTTCAAAGACATCTCCGAAAGATACTTCGATCGTGCCATCTCGCATCCGAACCCACTGGTGGTAGCCGCGGCTGACTACATCCCAGACCCTAATCCCGATCCCAAACTACGTAGGCCCCGCCACGTTCTTACCGATCCCGATGACCCGATAACTCTGGCCAACGGTTTACACGACGACACTACACACCTACATTCGCGACACCGTCGCCGCCGGCGGCGACGAGGACCCCTGTTTCGCCCTTCGGCGAACCGAGCCCAAGGGCAAGGTTCGGCGGACGGACAAAACAATGCCACTAGCCCTCTCATCGCAAATCACGACCCCACCCTAAGCCGAGGTTCGGTCTCACAGGAGACACCCTTAGGGCGGAGGGCGTACAGCCCTACACCTTTAAATTCTGGCTGAGCACTCTGCTCGCCCACGCGACCGGTGAAGCTGTAACAGCCCTTAAGGCTAACAGCAATTGTGACATTCCGAAAAAAAAAAAAAAAAAAAGTACATTTGTGTCATTCGCTCATCACACCGCGCGTCACGGTTGCGCGCCGCTTGCTTGTTTGCGCGCCGCAATGCTCGTCGCCGGCAGCTGTGCCATACTTCATTTGTTCCTCACATTTGTTTTCATCGCACATCGCTCGCCGCACCGCGATTCCCATCACATTCCCGCCGCAGGTAGCTGCGACAGACGCCGTTATACATAAGAGTAGTCTGAAGTCTAAACAAACCAAACTATTTAATACTTCATTTTTTAAGCTTTAAATTTATTTAAATTAATTCTTTAGTACTTTTCTTACGAATTGTTAAATATATTCACACCCGTACCCCCGAAGGGGTAGGCAGAGATAAAACAAGTGCACCCACGATTAGCCGAAGATACTTGGTCCCAAAAATGTGATACTTATCCTAGCGAACCAGAGACCGACACAACAACAACCCTTGTATGCACATTACATTGAAAATGACCTAATGTCTATAGGTGGTGATCTCTTTCCATCAGGTAAAATATCTGCAAAATCTAGATATAATCTTCTTTAAATGAAACATTTAAATCCATCCAAATATACACATACATACACACATATTTTTTTACATTTGTAATGGGATAATTGTTTATACTCGTATATTAAACAGTATTGTAAATATTTTAAATTTGACTTTTTTATATTATACTAGCGGACCCGGCAAACGTTGTTTTGCTAAATATATTTATAACAGTATTTCCCTACTATATTATTATACATATAAACCTTCATCTTAAATCACTCTATCTGTTAAAAAAACCGCATCAAAATCAGTTGCGTAGTTTTAAAGATCTATGTATACATACGGACAGACAGCGGAAAGCGACTTTATTTAACACTATGTAGTAAAGACAGCGAACAAACAGATGGCTCTACTGTTAGAAAGAGAAACCGTTACCTGTAGATACCAAATATGGCAATAATCCGTTTCTATCCGGGTGGCGGGATGGCAATGTCACATGCGTAAGTCTACCGGTTACCTTACCCTTTAGACTGTAACATGACAATTACAAGCAATGATGCTATTGAGGCAGAAATAGATAAAGCGGTGGTACCATATAACCGGGCGACAAACAAAATATTGTTTATATGATTGTTGTTTTTTTAGTACTGTTGTAATGCGTAATAAGTATTTGTTTTTTTCAGGTGAACAATTGTACTAAAGTATTCAGTGAAACAGTAGCAGCTACATTAGCTTACACTGTTCAGTTTTGTAGGTACTTTCACATTAAAGTTTTGAACACTTCGAGCACTACTTAGTTTGTTTACAATATCTTTGTTATTATTACAGCTTAATATGCAGATGCAGAGTTCTGTATAATACTATATACTAATACTAAAAACACATCAGAAGTCGTATCATTTTTTAATGATATTTTTGATTCAGTAAATCGTGCCAGTTTATGCAATAAAAGGATGGAAGAGTACGCCAAGCAGTGACTGAAACTCAAAACATCACACATTTTGAAGCAATGTTAAGATTAAATAATATGAAATTCCTTGATATTAGGAGAAAGAAGACATCCGTGCTCTCTTTAAAAAATTGGTTAACTTCTCTTAAAAGTTTTCGTTACTGTGGCAATTTCTTAAGTGAAAAAATATAAAAGCACTTGGTACTTCAACTCTGAGTTGATTGAATACTTTTTTGTTCAAGTACGGGCGTATACCTTTAGAAATAACAATCACATTTGCCACACGTTTAAAAGCACCTTTAAATCATTGTTAATCACTAGTATTATTAAGTTCTATTTAGAAAGTTTTATTTGTGAAGAAGAATCAGGTGACCAAGTATTAAAGTTAAATACTTTTTCATAAATAAATCAGATGAAAATCTTGATGAAAATATTTCACTTAATTCTTCTGATTTTTGCGCTCAAAAAATATTCCTACTACGGAAAGCCCAAGTAAGACTAATTAATAATCTTCACGCACGTGCCTTCACTGCTGGATTGAATTTAAAAAAAATAAACTATTGCCAATGTAGAAAAAAATTAACATGTGATAAAGAAAATTTAAACAAGATTTTCGTAAATAATTACATAGTTTATAAGGAATACAAAACATTAAAATTAAAAAAAAACTGACTTACCCATCAGTGAGTTCATGCTATCAAAGTATTTGGAGACATAGTAGAACAGTCAAACAAATGCAGGAACCACCCCAGACAAATAAATGAGTATCTTCACGCCAATATCCCCGAAAGGGTAGGCAGAGGTACAAGTGCACCCACGATTAGTCGAAGATACTTAGTCCCACAAATGTGATAGGTGGCAAGCCTATCGCCAACCGGGCACTTTCCAATCCCGGGCAACTTTGTGTTTCTCAAAAAACTGAAAAAACATTTTTTTTAAAGTGCCCGACCCGGGTATCAAACCCGGGACCTCATGTGGTCAACGCCAACGTTACCTAGACCAAAATTACCTAGTCCAAGTGTTTGTTTGACTTTTTAGAGTGCATTTTACTCAGAAATTTTATTTTTTGAATATTTTATTGAGTTATCCTTGTGTTTGATAATGTGTAATTGGTGCAATATCATAAACAAGATTTTAAGGAGTACCGATGTTTCACGATTAAACACAGTTTTACCTCAAATGTAACTTAAAGCATTTAATAAATATAAAACTGAATTAAAAAATAAAAGAAATCCTAAACACTTTATTTGTCTTTTATTTTTGTTATCCTGTACACAAAAGAAAAAAAACGAAAAAGGGGATGGGTATAAGCAAAATATATACAAAGGCATTATGTGGGGAGATATTTGCCTTTTGTGATAAGAGCATATGAAAAAAAAAACAATACTTGTCAAAATGTATATGTGAGCGTTCCTATTGGCTAGTTTCTTAGTTTGAGAGATTGCCGTCTGATGCTTGCATCTCTAAGTAGTCTGTGGATTTAACTATTACCGAATATATATAAAAATCTACCATCAGTTAGTTTTATTTATAATGGCAATTGCAAGAAAAGGACAACATCCACTCTTGTCGTTGTCTTGCTCAGAACGTTTTCCCCTCTGTTAAGTAAGAAACAAATGTCAACGTTATTGAAAACGAAATAAAGTACATTTTTATTTTTCCAATATTAATTCGTAAAATTCCAGTTATCGTATACAAGTTCCTTGGTGTATACATTGTAGTCTTTGATGATTGATCTTGTGTCATCTTGGTTTGATATTTTGTTTCTTAATTTTTTAGTATTAATTTAAGATATAAATAGTGAAATGCAATCTTTATCAAATGTTAAAAATTAATTATTAAAATAGTTCTTTTTCACAAATCGTACTATAGCATGTGTTAAAGAAGACATTGCAATGGCTGTGTCGAAATCAACTAACACGTACAACCGTCAAAATTGGGAAGATTCAGTAAGCTTTTGAGGAATTTAATTAATTTTCTTTAATATTTAATTGCGACTTTAAAATGTTAAAATTATATATCTTAATTTCAGGATTTTCCTATTCTATGTCAAACATGCCTTGGAGATAACCCATATATTCGAATGGTATGTAGTACATATTTTCTTTATTTCTTTTATGTCCTAGAGTTATTGGTCTAAAGCAGACTCAGCAAGTGGACCATCGATATTCGTTAATTGTCGTCTTATAAGATTTTCCCATATTATTGTCATTAATAATAATAATACAATTTAACTTTCAGCCTTCAGCAGCTAGGACCGTCTTGTAAATCTATCTGTGAATATAAACAAGTTTATGCATTTGATAATTTAGATCAAGTGAGCAAGCATGTAATTAAAGTTTCTGTATGGCCAACATGCTAGAAAATGAATGCATAATATACTTTAACTACTATAATTTACAATATCAAGTACTTTCTTAATATTTTCGTCATTATTTATCCCCATGTTGGTCCCAGGCTCTTTTGAAGAATAGTATCCAACTGCTGTTCTGCCAGGTAGGTCATAAAAGGCGACCGATTGGCTATACAAGTCACTACCATCGTGGCTACTAGGTGGTAGACTCTGCATTGTCTCACCTGGGTCTCACCACCACCTTACCTATTCCTGCCGCAATAGTTCCGTTCCGTTCCAGTTTGGAGGGTAAGGTAGCCGGTAAACTTATACATGTGGCATTAGACCTCACCACAAAATGCAACACACCGTTACTACCTTAAGTGTCTATAGGCGATGGTTGACTCTTTCCATCAGGAGACCCATCTGCTTGTTTGCTATCTTATTTATTTATTATTCATTTGTACACATAGAAATACAAAACAATACTTATTTAAAAAGAAAATACATGTACAAAGGCGTGCTTATCTCTTTAAGAGATTTCTTCCAGCAAAACCATCAATACAGGTTGATGGAGAAATCACTAGATATAAATAGCAGGCATGGTGTACATCAGATTAAAAACTAACAATAACAAATTTTAACAAAACAAGAATAAATGCATGGTAAAACTGTTTTTTATTTTTCTTATACATATATTTAAAAAAAATAGTGGATGTCAAAGGCCTTCCAGATCAGGGTTCATCTTTCACACTCTCTCTGCCATGCTTGGATTCTGCTATTTTTGATGGATGAATAAGACAGCAGAATCCCCTAATGTACTACCATATCATCATGGGT
This sequence comes from Apodemia mormo, assembly GCA_036924255.1. Classification (NCBI taxonomy): domain Eukaryota; kingdom Metazoa; phylum Arthropoda; class Insecta; order Lepidoptera; family Riodinidae; genus Apodemia; species Apodemia mormo. The sequence goes on along the minus strand of JAUPFN010000014.1, from coordinate 10,893,369 downwards.
GGATTTCGGTAATATTCCCTTCTTATGAAGGAACTTAATAACTGCACGCTGCTCGATTTGCTCCATTTGCAGAAAGCATGTCCAATTGCTTTGTTAAAAAGTTTATAAAACCACGACATATTATTGCACACGTTTCAAACTTCACACAATTAACTACTCTGAACTGAACTAAATAATGTGTGTAGATTTGATTTTTAGAATTGAATGGATCTGTGTTAGGCCGAATACTTTTCAATTCACCCCCATATGTAATTTAGGTTCTACCTACCCAGACAGAACAGAGTAATCTCAATTAAACAACTATGTACATAAGCCAGATTTTCACAAAACACCAAAAACTTACAATAACAAACAAGAGCAACCCAAGATCAAAATGACATTTCTTTTAAAATGAAAACCGTTACGGTAATAGGAATGGTCTAATGTCAACCTATTAAAAATCAACTAATTTTTAATCGATTTTATAAGTAGACTAGCTGACCCGTGCAACTTCGTCTGTTTCACATAAAAGGAAGTGGGTCATAGGGACCTATAATACCATTCTAGAGGAACTTTCTTTAATTAATCCACGAACCACTTGAAAACTATTGAAACAAACAATCGTACCTACAGTGCTAATTAAAACCAGGAGAGTTTGTACCTATCCCCCTATGTTTGTAGTTCATTTTAAGTTTGTTTTTTTTTTATGTCTGCGATAAGAATATAATAAAGCCTATTATATAGTCATTTTACTATGATCATGATCAGTAAGACTGAAACTATAGTAAATGAACTAGCCAAGTGCGAGTCGGACTCGCGCACGAAGAGTTCCGTACCATCATCTCAAGGACGCATCCAGGGGGGGAATCATGAGGGTCATCCTTTCATCATCTATAAAAGAAAATCACGTTTCTTTAATAGATGATGATGATTAGTATGTGTACTTAAATATTTATTTTATGTATTAGGTATTTTTTTTTTTACATATTCCGAAGTTTCTACCTGTTTATTAAGATCGTGTAAAAAATTTGGTTAAAAATTACGTATGGGAGCTCCTCTTTCATATTTACTTTATTTTTATTAAATTATTTATTTTGAAAGGTAATATAAATAATCTATGAAAATTTTAAGCGTCTACCTGTTACCGTTATTAATATTGAGCAAAAAAAATTTGTTTTGCGTTATAGCTTATTATTATTTGTTATAGCGGCAATAGGCGGCGGTTATAGTTATAGTTATTTGTTGTTTTAGCGGCAACGGAAATACATAATTTGTGAAAATTTCAACTTTCAAGCTGTTACAGTTTGTGAGATACAGCCTGGTGACAGACAGCAGAGGCTTAGTAATATAATAGGGTCCCGTTTTACCTTTTAGGTACGGAACATGAGTAATAAAGGAACGTTGGGTAACACTGCTGGGATGTCAATCGATGTATAGTTTATACTATCTCCTGGAAGCTTACTCAGAATTCTGTCATTAATTTCGTCAACACCACTATTTCTATGCCCTTTGACACATCCACTGGTAGTCTTTGTTTTCTACTTTGACATGAATAAAGCCATTGATTATTGTAGTGTGAGTGATTGTACTTTTTACAATGTAGTAAAGTGAATAGTCTCTGATTACTAATCCACTTGCACTAATCAACGGGTTGAACACACACTAATCAAAGTGTTGTTGGAACTTATATGTGCAGAGCAGGCTACCTCGCTACTCGCACTCGCTCCTCGCCCGGTAATTGATAATAATATTATATCTTAAAACTGTGATACCTCTTAAGTTATTGGTTAAAATCAAATGAAGTAAAGGGCGATTTTATTCAAAATTAAATACTTGTGATGAATAATTAATTAATTTAAATAAAGATTAATATCATGTTTATGAAAACACCATCGCAAATAATGCATTATTTTAGAACAATTTAGATTACCAAGAAAGGGTCATAAAATGTAAACCCTAAATAAACAGATGAACACTATCGTGGACTTTATTTTACAACTTTATAGGCTAACTTTATTTTTTTCTGAATTTTGATATAAAATATTATGTAGATTTGGATCAGCCACATAAAAAGAAAACCATGATTCGATAAAAAGACAAAAGTCTTATTAAAAGAGTCGTTTTTGGAGTCACTATCGTTGATTAGTTTTTTGTAAATTTGTGAAAGTTATATAGAAATGCTACCAGCTGACAAAATACAATTTCAAAAATGTACACATGCACACTTATACAATTTTCGATGTCAAAACTCTTCCACATTAGTTAAGACTCCTAGCTGTGGGCTGCTGGGTGCAGCTATATAACAATACATTTAATATATTTTATTGAATAGTTTCAATTCTTTTTATCAATCCCTTTTTTAAATGAAAAATGATTTATTGAGCAACCCACAACACAGAAGAGTACTGCCACTAGCTCTCACCCTTTCCTTAATGTTTATATATATTAATTAATATCGAGATATTAAATTATCACTACATAGTATAAAACAAAGTAGCTTTCCTCTGTCTGTCCTTAATCACTATGTATGCTTAGATCTTTAAAACTACGCAACAGATTTTGATGTGGTTTTTTTATATATATAAATAGATAGAGTGATTCAAGAGGAAGGTTTATATGTATAATAACATCTATTATGTAGTAGAGAAATACTGTTAGAAATATATTTAGCATAACAATATTTGCCAGGTCATCTAGCAAAAAATATTTTCTATAGCCAAAACAAAAATATATTATTTATTATCAAATGTCATAAGAAATTATGTAATATCTTAAAAATATTCAATTTTTAATGACATCTTGCAATAAAAGTATACTCCTGTTTTGATCAATATCTCTTTATAAAAGTTGTTTTACTGCTAGAGATTTTATAAAAGGTAAAGAAGGCCAACTATGTCACAACCATTATGTTTCTAGGTACTAGAATTCTGAATGAATCATATGGGTTTGGTACCATCATCTTTATCCAGCACCAAATGAGTCAATAGGTATATAATATTCCATACTGATAACAATATATTATTAACATCTTTGGAGTCTGTAGGTGATGTTTTCCTCTTTTTATTAAGAAAATCATGTTGTGTGCTTACTATCCTAAAATATAATAAAATTATGATTTTTCATTATATGAATAGAAAATTTGATTACTTATGTTTACTTTTTCTTTACAGACAAAAGAAAAATATGGCAAAGAGTGTAAAATATGCTCTCGACCATTCACAGTTTTTCGCTGGTGTCCAGGCTCTAGAATGCGATTTAAGAAGACAGAAATATGTCAAACATGTTCTAAATTAAAAAATGTCTGCCAGACATGCCTTCTAGACCTAGAATATGGTCTACCAATTCAAGTTCGTGATGCTGCCTTGAAGATCCAAGATGATCTGCCTCGAAATGAAGTTAACAAAGAATATTATATTCAAAACTTGGACAGTCAAATGTCTAAGTTTGATTCTACACAGCCAAGTAATTCGGCATTAAAGTCTAAAGGAGCTTCTGACCTGTTACTACGATTGGCTAGAACAGCTCCATATTACAAAAGGAATAGGCCACATGTTTGTTCATTCTGGGTTAAAGGTGAATGTCGAAGAGGGGAAGAGTGTCCGTATCGTCATGAGAAACCTACAGATCCAGATGATCCATTAGCTGATCAAAATATTAAAGATAGGTATGTTTATAAATTAATTACTATTCTTAATTGATTTTGGTACACCCCGGTCCTCCCCATTTGGTTTTAACCTGTGTTGGTCTGGGCTCCTATAAAGAATAGGCCAACAGCTAGTCTGCCAGGCAGGTTGTAAAAGGTGACCAATGGGTTATGCGAGTCACTACCGTGTGGCTACTACCATCACCTTACCTATTCCTGCTGCAATAGCATCTCTGCTTGTTACTGTCGTGTTCCAATTTGGAGGTTAAGATAGCTGGTAGACTTATGCATGTGGCATTAGACATCGGCACCAGATAGCAACGCATCAATAATGTCTTTGGTGTCTATAGGTGACGGTTTCTCTTTCCATCAGGAAAGCCATCTGCTTGTTTGATGTCTAATAATATATAAAATAAATATGTTATTAATAAAATATATGTATTTTTTTAATTACTAATAATAATATTGTTAGACAATTCACACCAATAAATCTTACCCCAAAGGAAGCAAATTATTTGCTTGTGATATGAGAGTAAGCATTATTACAAATCAGAAATCAGAAGTACTTTATTCAATAAAACTTTGCAAGTTATTTTGATGTGTCAACGTTTTTTCTAACTACTACCAAATCGGAAATGCAGCCACACTCGAAATATATTTGTGTATTCAAATATCCTAATAAATGCAAAAGTGAGTTGTTTTTTTGTTACATATTCACCGCTAAACCGCTCAACCCATTTTAATGAAATTTGGCATGATAAAGGTGAAGATCCAGGCTGAAACAAAGATTTCCTTTTTTTTAATAATCAAACCCAAAGGGGGTGGAATAGGGGATAAAAGTTTGTACATGAAAAACTATATGGACAACATGTTAATACACTTGCTGGCGAAGCTATGCAGATCTAGCTGATCCGCACAGCTTTGGCAGCGAGTGTATTTAATAAAATATTTAATAAACGCACAATCCCAGAAATACAAACATCTATGCTCATCAAATAAATGCTTGTCCATATTGGTAATTTCACCTAAGAGCCATTGATTTGAGAGAACTATGAATAAGGTGGTCTTAATTTTGGAAGGCATTGAAAATATAATACTGTGTGTGTACAAAGCCTTTATTATCTAATATTACCTTTTTATTTAGACATTACTATTAGCAGAGCTAGTAGTCAGAAGATTCAATAAATATTCGCTTATAGTATCTGTACCTCACAACCAGCTTCATCATAGTTGCTAAGTGACAGACTGTTATCTTTATATCACTTTGAATTCTGTGTTTTTGAACAAACATACATACACTTAAGAAATTTAGTGCATATGCTAGGAAACCTAAATAGATCATAAAATTCAAAATTCAAATAGTCTTTATTTCGTAGGTAAAAAATTTACACTTGAAATAAGTCAGTAAGTGATAGTTTATACTTAAGTGAAAATGTTATTACAAAATACTTCAAAATATACTTAATTGGACACATCATCCCAAAAAAAAATTACTATATACAACACACAGATATCTTGTTTGTTTTTGTAAACAGCTTATCAACACTCAACAGCAACATGTAAATGAAGGTAGATAATTATATTTAGAAAATCGTCATACATAAATGTCAAACTAATCATCTCCATTTTTTAGTCAGTTGAAAATCAAAATATATCTGTATCTTGCTAATTCTTTCTTTAAGCTCATCACACATGGCTATAATATTTGATCTTAAAATGCCTTAATATATCTTAAAGCAAATTTCAGAAATCGCTCACCATACAAATCGTATGGACCATTACACACGACTAAGATAATAGGTATATATTTTACCTTTAGTATCTTAAGATATCGAACGACGTAGAAATATATATTTCATGGGAAGAAATATATATTTCATATCTTAAGATATGAAATATATATCTTCGTATCTTAATATAAATACAGGATGTATATCTTAAAGCAAATTTCAGAAATCGCTCACCATACAAATCGTATGGACCATTACACACGACTAAGATAATAGGTATATATTTTACCTTTAGTATCTTAAGATATCGAACGACGTAGAAATATATATTTCATGGGAAGAAATATATATTTCATATCTTAAGATATGAAATATATATCTTCGTATCTTAATATAAATACAGGATGTTTCTATTTTGGGATATGCGCAGTCGCAGTGTCTCATAATCTATATTATCTATCTATATTAATATAATTGCGAAAGTTGGGATGGATGTTGGTTACTCAATCACGCAAATACTACTGAACGGATTTGAATGTAATTTGGCACATAGGTAAACGATGACCTGGAATAGCACATAGGCAACATTTTATCCCGAAAAATTAGATGATCCCACAGGATTCACAAAAAACTTTTATAATGCAGCGGGCTGCACGCTGCAGCTAGTACCTATAGTATAATAGTTACTATGCGTTCCAACTAACAATAGGATTGTGCTTGTTATTAATTTCATATCACAAATATGAAATTAGTAATGTCAGTAAAAAAAATATTTGTTCAAAAAATATTGCTGATTTATTGAAGAGCAAATAACTTTTTAATAATATCATTTTCATCAATAAAAAAATTTGTAAAAAAACATCAATCTAGCTGTTCATATATATCTATATATCTAAAACAGTAAAATATATCAGTCTAGGTGTTCATCTATATACATATTGTATGTATATATAAGTCGTGTTAGTTATTTTACACCTTATTTTAATTCATGGTAACATAATCTGATGGGAATCTAAATAAAAAATATATCAATTAGAATGAAAATTATTTGTTTTAAAATATTTCTTTGTTACAATGTTTTTGCACACCTTACTCATAATGTCAGCAAAAAATACTGTTAAAAAAATATTGCTGATTTATTAAAGAACATATAATGTTTTAATATTTTCATCAATAAAAAAAATTGTAAAAAAACATCAATATATATAAAAAAATCGTGTTAGTTACACCACTCATAAGTCAAGAAGAATATTTCATATTATTCTATATCAAAATCGTTGTCTGTGGAGCTGTTTAACAAATCAAGAAGTAAGGCCGTATCACTCATGGTTATACAACCTGTGTATAGAACTCCAATGACGCAGACTAATATTGTCGTATCTTGACCATGTGTGATAAATTAAGATACTGTAATATTTTATATTAGGGCATCTTAAGTATTATAGTATCTTAACCATGTGTGATAAGCTTTATCCTTTATTTCTTTGTAATAATAAGGAGAATCTAACTAACCAACATTCCACTTTATAATTGCAAATAAATAAGTGATGTTTTTTATTTCCAGGTACTATGGAGTAAACGACCCCGTGGCTGAAAAATTGATGAGAAGAGCTGCAGCTATGCCAGCTCTACCTCCCCCTGAAGATCGCACAGTGACTACTCTGTATATTGGCAACTTACCAGATAATATCACTGAAGACGAATTGAGAGGACACTTTTATCAATATGGAGAAATAAGGTACTGTTTTGGTTTGACACTATGTGTTAAAATGTACAAATCTTTGCAATTAGACAATCATATTTCTAAAGCTATTGGGATTTTTTTTATTTAAAATCCATTTTTTTTAATTCCATTTTAACCAAGTACATTTCCGATGGATCCTTACAAAATTGATGACCCTCTCAAAAAACCTATGTATATGATTTTAGTATAATTTTGAAATATGAAATGGCTAGTATTATAATTTATATATTTTGACAAAAAAAGTCGAAATTTAATTTTACCAAAAAATTTGTGACAAGCTTGGAAGAATAGTTTTATCTAATATTATTATGAGTAATCATTTGTATTTTCGTAACTGAACATTAGTAATAATAATAATATCGCTGGATAAATTACACAAATCAACCTAACCTCAATGTAAGCAAATTATATGCTTGTGTTAGTCTACAATACTAATACATAGAAATACAAATATAAATACACCCAAACCCAGAAATATAGACATCTATGCTCATCACACAAAACGTTTGTCCCCGTTGGGTGTCGAATCCTAGTCTCCTTGATTCGTAGTTAGGTTTACCTAACCACTCAATCGTCGAGGCAGTTAATTTGAGAGTATTGAGTAGTAGTTGGGTACTTTATGTACGAAAAAAAATTAAGCATCCTAAAAATGTTGTATAAATAATGTTAATGAAATTTCATAGATTAACACGAAATATATACATCTATACATATAATAAAATCGTAGGAAAGTCAAAACTGTACATTGAATATTTTTTTAAAAGAATACTTGGGGCGTGATCTACATTCGATATCAAAGCCAAAAATATAGTTTTTAGAATTTTTGTCTGTTTGTCTGTATGTATGTCCGGGGTGAACTCAAAAAGTACTGCATGGATTTACTTCAAATTTTGCATGAATATTACTAACAGGTCGGGTAAACATATAGGCTACATATTATCACGCTATCACGTACAGGGGAGGAGCAGTGCGGAGTTAACGAAGTCCGCGCGAACGAAGTCGCGGGCAACAGCTAGTAATATAATAAAACTGTAAAGAGTCGAATTCTGTACATTGAAAATATTAAAAAAAATTTTTTTGGAAGGTACTCTTTAATCTAATCTAATCTTTAATCTAATCTAATCTAAAAATCTAAAAATGTATTTTTTTTTTAATTTTTGTCTATGATTTGAATTTTTGTTTGCAATAAATTTACACAAAAACCACTAGACTTTTGTGGACTGAAACAAGACTATTTGTATTGAAAGTTATAGTTAATGGCCATAGGTAACCAATAAAAATATAATGATAAGATAATATAATGTTATTGCGTAACTATATAGCATTAAACTACAACTATATAAAAAAAAATTAGTGCAGTGATATCAAAAAGTATGGTCATCACGCGGGAAACAGCGGCGCACCAATGAAGTCTAGTCATGAGTTGAGCAAACCGCTGTTTGTAAAAAATGAGTAACTTTGATATCTATGTGTGGGTATCCGTACGTAATATTTTTAATGGATAATTTAATAAAATTTAAGTATCATAGATATCTTTTTACATATTTGGTTTTAAAGTCCAGTACTTGAACACCCTTCTTATAAATACAATCTCTAAGTCACTATTATGTCACTCTATCTACCTTATACATTGCCAGTAAATTATTTTTATAATTTTATACTCTCAAGGCATAACTCAATGTATATGGTATAAAAATTTGATCTGCAAATATACACAGATCCTGACATGGCACATTAATATGTATATAATTTTGCATAATCATCTTTAAAGGTATGTGATATTTGCATATTTAATTCCAGGTCGCTAACGTTAGTTCCAAGAGCCCAATGTGCCTTTGTACAGTACACTACAAGGAGTGCTGCCGAGCATGCAGCAGAGAAGACTTTCAACCGCTTAGTTATTGGTGGCAAAAGACTTACCATCAAATGGGGTAAATCACAGGGTGAGTTTGCTTATTAATTGAGGTATGTTAGGATGGATAAGAATGACCTTTTCAAGAAAATTTAAATGAAATGTTACAGTATTTATTTTGATGTGATTTCATTGAATATAATAAGCAGTGTGGTAATTATCATGATACCACACAGTTTACATTTAATATAATAATTATATGGAAAAAATTAGATTTTGGAATGTCAGAATTAGCTCAAAATTTTATAAACATGCTTGATATGAGAGTGAGTTATTATTATATATTTGGTTTAATACTTGCAAACAGCTTTTATAACAAGAAAGTTATATTAAGAACACACGCTCCGTTTCCTTAAATCTAAGAGATTGAAAGATGAATGTTTGCCATACAAATATACATGTAGTGGAGGAGGTGATAATGAATTTAGGGAAGGTTAAAAGGCACGTTAAAAATTTCTAAAAATCATTCTGGCAATGCGCGAATCTTGAGTGGCAGAAAAACAAATTAAGGCATTCTAAAACTTTTATAGCATGATTGAAATTACTTGTAAAATTTCAGATGAATATAAATATTTTCCCTGACGCTAGTATAATTTTTATATGGGGGTGGCGAAAATAGTCTTAGGCATTGACCTGAGATGGACAAAACTTCCATGAAATCTTTATTGGTCTCTTCATTTTCCAGACTTTTAGAGAGTTTTTGCATTTTTTGCACTATTGTTCTTGTTTCAGTAGCATTACATTAACTAAACATAAGAATTTGCAGAACGCTGCAAATTGTACTTAATCACTTCTTAAGTTATGGATTTCTCCAATGTAATGACTTAATCTATATCATACTCTTGATATTGCTTTTCATAGGTCGACAAGGAATAAACGAGAAGAATGAAGTGGCTCCTATATTAGAGCCTGTACCGGGTCTGCCTGGGACATTGCCGCCGCCGCCACCTGCTTTCTTACATCCATTCCCACCACAGGTAACTTACTTGGAATCTTTTTAAAACTCTCAAACCTTATTTTTATAATTTTTTAATATTATAAAATGAAAAAGATTGTCTCTACCAGGGAGGACCAAGGCTATCACAAACAGATTGATTGGGTGTTATTTGAGGGTAGTCTTATTTAGGGTTATATATATATATATATATAAGGTATTAGAGGGTAGTAAATTATAATGCTTGAGATCTCTGCCTATGTGGTATTGGATTTTGTGTGAAGCTAATATATGCGTGTGTGTATATAAGGTCTTTCCAAAATAGGTGATATATTTTAACACAGCGTTCAGTATGTCTAACTGAACATGTTCACCCAAAAAATAACGCGATTCAAGGGACTATAACATTCATGATACTATAACATTCCTGATAATTTCAGTCAACGTTTTGTTCACATTTTATGGCTCCGCCTCAACGCCAGTGCATTGACCGTGCTACTTCATACGCGCGCGAAAGAGACCTTAAATATTGAAAGGGGAGAGCGGCCCGGAGGGGATCAAGGTTTTTTACTTCGCATTAAGTTTATTGGAACACATACTTTTATTATTTGTTGTACATAGTCATATCTAACTTCAGTTATTGGGAACACGTCTTAAACTTATGAAAATAATTTTCAATTTTATGTTCATAACGAAAATCTTCAAAAAAATAATTAGCTACAAATCTGCGTAATAATAATAACAAGAACATATTTTGAAGTTGGATAATTCCTGTCGCCCTCGCCAGAAACGACTAATAATATAACAGATACACTCGGTCCAAGTTTCAGTTGTCTTTATCGCACTCTACTTTATACTTGTAGGATGCAACAGAGAAAACTGCAAGACGACAGATCGCTAGATTTTACAAATATCTATTTTACAATCTTCTCGCCCTTGATCTTCCCTCTTAATAGCCACGAGTAAATAATAACTGTTATGGCTTGTAGTTAATTGCACAAGCCAGTTCTGTCAGTTGATAATCGCGCACGATATTTAGATGACGTATAAGCATAATGGCATCTGGCTCTGACGTATTTATGTGACGTATAAACATAATGGTGTCTGACCTACAGATATGGCGCGAGGTTATTTACCTTACTTAGTAAGGTAAATAACCTCGCGGATTATTTTATGTGGAAAAGCGTATAGTGTTTTGAGACAAAATTATTTTATTCGTAAAAATCAAAATGTTTTTGTGCCTTGGATTGCATTATATTTTGGGTTGATATCTTTGGGTAGACGTACTGGATGCTGTGTCAAAATATGTTCACCTATTTTGAAAAGACCTTATAATATATAATTATTACTTTGTGATACGTGAATATTTTTTATTTTTAAGAATGTGGATATGAGATTATCTATTGTATTTAGAAATGGATGAACCCATTTTAGCAGTAGCAGAAAGCAGCTAGCCATGGTTATTTCCAATTTTACATTCTAATTTCCAATTAATTACTGCCAAAAATATTTGTGCTGATTAGGTTTGAAATTTAACTGGTAGACAAGTTCTATTTGTAAGAGAACAATCTTGATATTTATTTGTTTTATCATGCTGATATAGTTTTGAAACTTAACCGGCAAACAAGTCTTGTGTGTAAAGGAACAACCTTGATATTTATTTTTTGCATGCTGATTTAGGTTTGAAACTTAACCGGCAGATAAGCTCTGCTTGTTAGGGAACAGAACAGTCATGATATATATTTTTTGTTATTGTGCAATTTAATTTTGAAACTTAACAGGCAAACAATCTCTGCTTGTAAGGACAGCTGTGATATATATTTTTTGTCATCATGGTAATATAGGTTTGAAACTTAACCGGCAAAAGAAGTCTTTTATATAAGGGAACAATCTTGATATTTATTTTTTTATATCATGCTGATTTAGGTTTGAAACTTAACCGGCAGACAAGTTCTGCTGGTAAGGGAATAATATTGATATTTATTTTTTGTTATTGTATTAATTTAGGTTTGAAGCTTAACTGGCAGACAAGCTCTGCTTGTAAGGGAATAGACTTGAAATAATGCATATTGGTTTCACCTAATTAGAACAACAATTAATATTTAGTTCAGGGATTAAAACTAAGAATAGCGAAATGATACTATGAAAATGAAAATTTTGAAATTCTTGCACATTGGTAGAACCCTGAAGATATAGTTTCTTTTTTTAAGAAATATTTTGGTAATCTACGATCAAGTACGCAAACTTTGAAAGGTACTGCGTTAGGTAAATGCAAAAATATAGTTTTCGAGACACCCTAATATACATATATTTTACGTAATAACATCTTATAAACTACAAACGCTGCACGAACTAAAAAGCATGACTCATTGTCACGGTCTGTTTGTGCCGAGTGTGCAAGCGAGAGTGCGGAACAAGTGACAAACTCGATCTTGTTTTGTTATGATGTTATTACGTAAAATTATCGTTCGTAAAACGACTTTACAGAGAACTTTTTTTATGGTCCACTAAAGATGCCGGCAGCGGGCAGCCGCGCGAACGACTTCTTCAACCTGCAGCCGTACGGCGCCGCGGCCTGGGGCTGGCTGCCGGCCGCGCTGCCGCCCGCCCCGCCTCCGCCCGCGCCGCCGCTGCACTACCCCAGCCAGGACCCCGCGCGCCTGGGACACGCGCACGCCGCGCACCCGCAGACGTAGTACTGCAGCACACCCGCGCCGCCGCACTGTCCCAGCCAGGACCCCGCGCGCCTGGGACATAAATATAGCCGGCAACGCAACTGCAAGACCTCTGGTATTGCGGATGTCTATGGGCGGCGGTGATCACTTCCATCAGGTGAACCTCTTGCTCGTTTGCCCCCTCTTCTATAAAAAAAAGCTCACACTATTGAACAATCTTTACTGAACTCAACTACAAGAGCTAGTTTTGAAATGAAACTTCTTTATCTGAAAAATGTACTGAAATAAATACCAAAGGAATAAAATATACAAAAAAGAATAAATACTGAAATTATTCATCATCCCAATTCTCGCCCTCAGTAGGAATCGAACTCTAACCTCATTTATTTCATGTCCATAACAAAAAAAAAATGATGTGGTGTCGCGGGACACCAGGTAGGAACGAACTTCCTTCGGCTAAACGGCACTACTCGCTTGTGTACGCGACTGTCGCGCATGCGCACGTCTCATTTAACGCTTTTATTCCACGCATTTTTCTTACGGTTTTACTATCACATTTTTTTCAGTTCGGTCGCGCAGCAAAATCCCTATCCCCTCCAAGCCTGCCGTAAGGAACTTCGTTCCAAATCTAAAATAATTTATCATACAAATTCTTGCCTAATTAGGAATCGAACCTTAACCTCGTTAATTGCATACTTATTTTTCATAATCGCTCGAAACGTCTAAGCATGTTGCTTACGCGAACCTATGCGATTTTCCCCCACCTGAAATCTTGTAACGCGGCTGAAGATTTTTCCAACTCAAAACGTCACACTTTTACACTCGACCATCATGCTCCATGATGTTTATTTGTTAAGTAGAAAATAGCAAAAAGCCATAAAAAAGTTTCACTTTCATATGTACACTACTAGACACACCATTCTTTATGACGTACTGAATGTAAATACACAAAATATTAACAAATTAGGGAGGCGAAAGTGCCGCCATTTTGTGAAAACTTTTCGAAAAATCTTATTCGCAAAATGAAAAACCATAAAAAGGTCAAATAGTAAAATGTAAAAGTCATAAACCGTGATATAAAAATTATTCAACAAAAAAGATAGGAATCTTAATTATCTACAATAAATTCCTTACCGTTTTTGGTCTCAATTGCACGGTTACAGAGATATAAGTCGAAGCCAAATGGCGGTACCAAGGAAGTTACATTCTACCAGGAATGTTCACACGCGTTTCAAAACCGTTCCGAAGAGTACCACGACATGAGTGGAGTGTGTCTCTTTCTACTAAATAAAGCGCCAATTGCCTTATATAAGTGCGGCCATGCGTAGTTTGCAAATTACTACTAAGTAATTCTACTAATTTGAGAAACAGTTTTTGCATTGCGTAAATAATTACGTAATAATTAAAATAAGCACATTTTAGAACTCACTGTGTTAATTACAATACATTTTATGCTAATGTATTTATCGACGTGTATGAATAAAAGGGATTTAACGATTACCGAATATATAAAAATCTACCATCAGATAGTTTTATTTACACTGGCAATTGCAAGAAAGGGACAACATCCACTCTTGTCGTTGTCTTGTTCAGAACGTTTTTCCCCTCTGTTAAGTAAGAAACAAATGTCAACTGTATTAAAATATTAATATTATTGAAATAAATTACAGTTTTATTTTTCAAATATTGCTTAGTAATAATTCCAGTTATCGTATATAAGTTCCTTGGGCGGTACATCAATCCACCTGATTTGTAAGTATTTTGTGCATTTACATTCAGTATGTCATACTGAACCTGCCTGTAAAAAAATAACTTCTACAATTTAGTGCATCGTGAACAAGAGTAACGGGCTCCTCTATTGCCTGTGTTATAGCGGGCATACCACTACTGTAATATACTAAATAAATAAAATTAATTAAAACATTTTCATTTTTTATTTGATATTAATTACACCAGGCTATCTATTCAGCTCAGCTCATAAAGTCCAATTTCAATCCCCGGTTCAGTCAAGTGTTTTCTGAGATTTGCTTGAAAATCCAAAATCTCAGTAGCAGCTTGGAGTCTGGGCGGATGGTGTGTTACTCCCGTGCCTCGGATAAGCACGTAAAGCCGTCGGTCCCGGTTATCGCTAGAAATAATAACCGTTATTAGGTCGGTAAAATGCGACGATGGACATCACCACTTATCTCGCCAATCGACAAAGCGGTGCTTCGTGGTGAACCGGAAAGTCTACATGTTCAGTTTACTCTGCAAGGGAACTGATTATGATGATATTTTTTTTACACCTGGCGACAGTTTGACTACTGATTAGACTTCTGAAAGGTCTCACCCGGATTTGACACCACTGCTTTAACTCTTTCCTGCCGCAATAGCGTCAATGCTTGCCCCTATAACATTCCAATTGCAGAGCAAGGTAACCCGTAAACTTATGTTTGTAGCATTGTCACATAGCAACAAGGTTAACATCTCTTGGTGTCTCTGATGAAGGCGTTTAATGTATCTGATGATGTATTATCGGCTATGATTATCTTTTTTCGTCAGGAGAAACATCTACTTGTTGCAATCCTTTGACATGATGTCGCATTTTGACAGATGTCGAATGTGACATTTGTTTGGATTCAAATTTTTTTGAAAACCATTGACACAACAAAACACAAAATGATAGCCAATATAGCACTTTAAGTTAAAAAAATATACCTATACGCTAACTAAGTCATTTTATCCAGGCATCAGTGAAATGCAGCATCTATTCTAGTCTGTGGTCAAATGTTACCCCAGCGGACAGGAGTATTCTTATGACATAGCCACAGAACACTTATACTCTCTACGAGAGGACATAGCACACACGAGTTTGTTGTATTGTCAATATTTATTTTTTGGGATTACCCACGTTTTGAGCGTTATCCCAATGGAAACTGTTTTGAACTCCCGCGCAAACAACTTCTTTGGATTCAACTTCAGCCCTGCAGCCTGTATTTTATTGAAAATCCTTTCCAGTTGACACAGGTGATGCTGAAAATCTTTTCCTATAACTATTACATCAGCTAAATACACTAAGCAGGCATCGCCTACAAGCCCGGCTAGAACACACTCCATTAGTCTTTCGAAAGTAGCCGGCGCATTGCATAATCCAAATGGCATCACTTTGAATTACCATAATCCTTGTCCTGTGGAAAATGCTGTCTTCTCTTTGTCATCAGGGCTAAGTTCAACCTGCCAGTACCCAGATTTTAAATCTAAAGTAGAAAACCAAGACATGCCTGCCAGAGTGTCTAAAGTGTCATCTATCTGAGGTAATGGGTAGCTGTCCTTTTTGGTGACTTCATTGAGCCGATGATAGTCGATGCAGAAACGTGTAGACCCATCTTTCTTCTTAAAGAGCACCATGGACTAGAAGATTGCTCTATAACTCCGCTCCTTCTCATTTCATCTATCATCTCCTGTACCTTCTTTTCTTTGGCTATTAGGACACGTCTAGCTTTCTACTTTATAGGCTGCGCGTTTTCAGTATCAATCTTATGTTTCACTATAGATGTTCTGCTTATATCTCTATCAGTCTTAGAGAAAATGTTGGCATGACGTGAAAGTAGATCCTTAGCCTGCTGCCGTTGTGACGCGGTATAGTAGCTGCACTTGTTCACCAAATCCTTGAGTTCCTGTGGTACGTCTGTTGATGCTGTACTTCCTGTCGATGTCAGTTTCCTTAACGTCATAACTTCATCACTTTGTCCTACAACATCGCCTGCTTTAAGCACTAAATCATTGTCACTCAGGTTGACTACCTGCACCGCTGCCAAGCTCTTGTCACAAGCTAAATTTCGGCCCGTAATACAGTGTGGAATTGCTCCTTTGTCCTCAATTAAGAGACTCCTATTACCCCGGCCTTTGTAACTGGCTGGTAAGTTCACGAGTACCAATGTCTACGATCTTGAAGGTAAGATGGTTCTTCTAGCCACTGTTACCTTTCCTTTTGATCCCGCATCCATGAAAATTTCTAATAGCCCACATATGAAAACTTCTGTTTTGCCATCAATCTTGTAGGCATTCTTCTTCATGAAGTCTAAACCAAGTACACAGTCATCCATAATATCGGCCACTACGACGTCGTGAGTGTAATACTCGTCGCCTATTTGCATCACTACAGATGCTTCACCGAAGACGGGTATTGGCTGCCCTTTGACAGACAGAAGCTTGCTTTTCCCAAAATTTTTTAGGTTGCCATTGTCAGCTACTTCTGGCCGCACCACAGTTCGTGTAGCAGTAACAGTGTCCAGCGTTAAGCTGCAGTTCTTGCCATTAATCAATCCCTCAATGCATAAACTGTTGCCGTCGCACACCTGGGATATGACAACATTTGGGGCTGTTTGTCGATCAGCGAGCACCCGCCCCTTGATCCTGGCTGTTACTCGTTTCCCTGGGCTTGATTAACAGGCTGGTTGACCTGCCTGCTCTCTTCAGCTGCTGAGCTTCCGGCCGCTGTCGCCAATTAACTGCACCCGTTGGTTTGGTGGGGCAGTTGACTCTAATGTGCCCACGTTTCCCGCAGGCATAACACATGGAGCCCAGTCTTCTAGGTTTCACTTCCTTTGTTTCAGCTACAACTTCTGTAACCTCCGAGGTTCGTGGCGAACAGCTTCTACCTCCAGCGCATGAGCCAAAGCCTCCTTCATCGTCAAGTGGTGCTGAAACTTTTAAAATAATAAAAAATCATCGCTCTAAAATTTTTTCGACTTAATTCCATTTTCGTTGCGTACGTAGAACTTTGATGTGTGATAAAAAAACAATTGACAAATCATTTCCCGCCAATTGTTTTTTTTATTACTAAGAAAGTTGCAACGTTTTAAAAATATAACATTCGAAGTTCAAATAGTTCCGATTAGCTAGAAGTGCAAAACTTTTAGTGTGCCCCATGTATTGTTAGACAATATTGCATTGACTATCGATATATTCGATACTATTGATAGTTTGTACAATCGATAGCATCAGTCAGTATTAGAATAAAGTTGACTATCGATAGTTTTTATAGTATCGATACAATCGATTGTAATTGTGATTAATGCTATATTAAATAGCAATACTATCGATAGTATTGATACTTTTGATAGTTTATTTTTTTAATCATGAATATTATCGATGCTATCGATTGTATTGCTGTGTATTGATAGTTTTGCATTTATTGAGGTAATGAAGCCCTATCGATAATGGACTATCAAGCGGCAATACTATAAATCTAAGGTTTCGAATTTCGACACTTATCCCATAATGTCTTGATTATAGTACGTATTTCTCATACTTCTTGTAAATTCAACGTCTATACTATACCCAGATTTTTATTTACATATTCTCTTCCAAATAGTAAGTGTTAGAAAGTACAAAACTACAATATCGAGATAAAGTTGAAAAAGTCATCTTGCTCTCGGACTATACTGGTCGCAGCGGAGGACGCAAGTTCCCGTGGCCTGAAAATTCGTGTGCGCAAATTTTCGCCTCGCCCACCACGCCGCCGCCGTTTCGCGTGGCCGGGCGGTAGGTCGCATCTTAGCTTACCACTAGACGACATCGTGGTCAAGCGCTTCCCTGTCAATAATAAAATAAATAAATAGGTAACTGAATTTAGATAGCAGTATTTTAATGTAGATTCGATTTAAATTGTTACCTTTTTTTAAATTAAAGTTAATTTTCGTCATGCCCTCATCAAAAATAACTTGTATTCGTGAGTGTTCACATACCTATGCCATATAAAATTAATACGGAGATTAAATTGTACCGTTTCCCGGAATGTTCCTTGAATGCTGCGTCGATAATCTTCGAAAGCAAAAAATGGATAAATGCAGTGAAAAATTACTTGTAAGTAAAATATTTTAATTGATAACTTTGATTAATAATATTTTTTTGTATCAACAATAATAAATAAAGGTGGTAAAATATTAGTCATGTTTTTTTAAATTGGAATAGGCCCTTGTCTTCCATCCATTCCATCTCACCTGAAGGTAAGTGTCGATTATGACGAAGGTGGCACCATAGACCAATTATTACCCTTATTTCTGGCGGTACACACCCATCCAAAAGAAATCATACCCTAAGAGTTGACGATGAGATGGTTTTCCCCATCCTTGCAAGTGACTTACTTGCTGCAGATTCTGGAGCATTAATATAATGTATTGCAGCACACACATGTTAACATTGCCCTGAAAGACCAGCTTTAAAGGAACATTTGGCATACCTGAGTAATATTGCGATTGTAGTCGTGCTAAAAAAATATTGACAGCTATGTACTTCAACAACCTAATAATCTCTGGCTGAGCACTCTGCTCGTCCAAAAAGTCCGATGTCGCTGTTGCGGCCCTTAACCTTAATCTGTGATGACTGGTGACTGTGGTCTGAATCTCTTTATCTACAGAATTTTATATAGACAGCTTATATAGATAATGTATTTTCTAATGTAGAACAAAGAAAGAAAAGAAAGACCCTAGATGATAATAGAGCATGGACATTCATACAGCAGAAACAGTGCCATATGTAAAGTTTACCGACTATCCGACTCCGACTATCGACGTATAAATTATCTATAAGTACATATAATAAAATCGTAGGAAAGTTAAAACTGTACATTGAATATTTTTCAAAAGAATACTTGGCGCGTGATCTACAATCGATATCGAAGCCAAAAATATAGTTTTTAGAATTTTTGTCTGTTTGTCTGTATGTATGTCCGGGATAAACCTAAAAAGTACTGCATGGATTTACTTCAAATTTTGCACGAATATTACTAACAGGTCGGGTCAACATATAGGCTACTACATATTATCACTCTATCACCTACGGGGGAGGCGCTGTGCGGAGTAAACCTAGTCCGCGCGGACGAAATTGCGAGCAACAGCTAGTACCTTATAAACCGAAATTTAATTAACAAACATTAACGATATGGTGGAAGGTAATGGAAAAGCGGTGGCACATATACATATATATACCTAGACGAATCATCATAGAACTCTGTCGTTTAACATATTCTTAACAGATTTTTTTTAAATTCGTTGTTTTTAAACCAGCGACTCCCGCTCTTAACCTGGGCGACGTCATACTATTAGACAACATGCTGTACATATTGTACCAAGGTGTTGGGTTACCTTGCTGGCAAAATTGCAGATTTCGTTTATACGATGACTTACTGCATTCCGCATTGAAACTGGTAAGGATGTAAGTGGAATCTTGCAGCAGAAGAAGTATCGCAGTTTATATTTAAACTGCAGATTTCACTGAACACTAAATCATAAGGCTAAGATACATTCCAACTCCGGGCTTGCCGTTCAAAAAAAAACCAAATATCCGTCGGGGACTTATGATGCAACAGACAGATGTATAATAATATAATATAATAACCTATGTATAACCGTTAAACTTTACCCATCATTTTTTTGTTGAGGGTTAATATAATAACTTTTTAACAAATAATTAAATCGATGAAAAAGCTGAAGAGCAAACAGTTATAAACCTTTTTTATTAACCGTAGGAATAATAACTAAGTTCTTAAATTAATGTGATTATAAGTACCTAAGTAATTTTGAGTCGGCGCCAACCAATGTTGCGCCGGTTAAACTTTTTCGTTAAAAAGTTTTTAGTTGAATGAATGTTAATGTTGATGATTTCATGTTGCATTATTAATTTGATTAAAGTAATTTCTAATAATCTATATATATAAAAATCAATCCCTATTTTCCTTGGTCGCGACATCACGCCTGAATGGCTGGACCAATTTTGGTTTTTTTTTTTTGTTGTGTTTGTAATTGTAAGAAGAAGGTTCTTATAAAAGAAAATATTAAGAAAATTGCGCGGAAAATTAGAAAATTTAAGAATACTTAACGACCATATAAATTTTAATGCCATTTTGGCTTTATATAAATTACGTGTCACGTTGTTTGTCCGCTATAGATTTCTAATATGTAAGTAAAAACAACGTTTGCCGGGTAAGTTAGTTTTAGATAATTTAATGATCGTCGTTCAGTGATAGTTCGATGATATCAGAATTGCCATAGAAGAATCTAATCGACTTATTAGTCTCAATAGAGAAATCACTCTAAGCTTTTAACACCACTGATTATATTCTTCTTGCAGCTCTTGATCTTAGGTTTATCCTCGTCTGCACTAAATTGGTTTCCCTGTTATCTCCGGGGTAGGTATCAGGCCGTTCGCGTAAAAGATCTTTCGGATTGGCGTTTGCAAGAGGCTGATGTTCCACAAGGTGGTATTGTTTCTCCACTGTTATTTTAAATTTTCATTAATTTCATAGTAACTTTTTTAAGCTGCTCTTACTATTGTATTGTATGCCGATGATTTAAAAATTAACACGCAAACTGATGTTTTTTAATCCAGAAAATGCTGTTGGCAGTCTTAACCTAAACCTTAAGAATGTGCTAGATTGGTCGACTAAAGGTCAATTGCACTAACATAGTCTTAGCTTAGGACAATCCTAAATATTATGCTATTGTGGCGCCGCTGGTCCGTACCCCTGAAGGGTCTTAGTGTGATTGAACCAACGGCCCAACTATTGTCAGATTACGTCATAACTGTGCAGGTTGATGACGTCACACAAGGACAAGGAAGGGGAAAAGAAAGATCTTCCCAGCCAGGCAAGGTCTACTGCCTGAGGACCCAAGTCCAGTTGAGAAGCATTGAAACTTGTATATAGTGTGTACAAGATAAATAATTATGATATCGCGATTCGGGATTTTATTTCGAATTTCATTTTTTTCCATTTTTTATTATTTTTCTGATAGCGTTTGTAGATTGCTTGGACCGCTACACTGTCACTTCTCGTCTTAAATGAAAAGAATGTAAGAGCATACTATTTAGGATTGTCCTAAGCTAAGACGATGTTAGTGTAATTGGCCATAAGTGTGGCGTAACTGTTAATCCATCTAAGTGCCAAGCTATCGTGTTCGGTAGTTCAAGACGAATGGCTACAGTTGCCTGGGAAAACGTTTCCCCTATCACTTTTAATAACTTAGTAATACCATGCCAGTCACTTATTAAAAACCTTGGTCTTAAAAATAATACCATTGTCTAAAGAGATACATCTCCTTCTTACATTCTACGAACACAAACATTTTCTTCCTTCGAATACAAAGTTCTTATTAGAACAAGCACTTGTGCTTCCCATTATTGTTATGCTGTTGTATGTTATTCAGACCTCACTCAGTATCTACTCAATAGATTCTTTTTAATATCTGCAAACGCTTTATCTTTAGTTTGCGTTAATTTGATCATATTTCGTTTTTTACTATTCTGTAAGAATGTATGCGTGGTCATACATTAAAATCTGTGTGTGAACAATCAATAATCCTCTGATGTCACACCGGGATATAAATAAATATTAAAATCGGACTACTCTGTAATATATACCCAACGTTCGGTACGTCTAATCAAAGATATCCAGCTAAAAACATTCTCCGTTTTTTGAAAATCGGGATTAGAAACAGGAATCAAAAACTCAGCAGATGTTTGGAAACTATATTTATTAATATTAATCATAAGTTACAACATGACTTATTGTTACAAAACAGTTAAACACTTCAGTTAATCCTAGTCGCCTTCTTCCCTATCTGGGTGAGGACGGTATGATATCATTTACAATAATCTAGGCCCAGATACATTACATCTATTAATTAGTCTATATTCAAATTACATACAAGGATAAATTTATAACTGGTACTGAACTCTAAACAAACTGGATAGCTGATGTTTAAAGGGTACGAATTAATGAAGCCAAGGAATGTTTTAAACAAAGTACAGTGTAAAAATTACTGTTTTAGGTCGTATTTCTTACTAAAGCAAATTTTACCTTTGTGAAGTAGAATAAACTATTCCATAATATATTCCCAATCGCGTATTATATTAACTAGTCTGCAGTGTGGTGGACAATCCATCTGAATGGTAGTTTATATAAACATATCTTTAACGTTAAATTTTAACTCTATAGTCATCAAAAATATTTGCAATAAAATTTATAAATTTTTAAACAATCCGTAGTTATATAAGAAAAATCATAATATTATTTTACGAAATATAATGCTTTTTCAACTATGTTTAACTTTAAATAAAATCGCAAACACCATTCAAAGTCCATGATTTTTTCTGCCATGCAGACATCGAACCCTGCAAAGTGTTACATTATTTTAAAACAGAAAACTTATCTAAAACGTAGCTAAAACATGATGGGTTAATTGCAAATATCGTTTTAAATACAAGTTTCTAGTAAAACATGGAATCACTTGTAAAAAAGTTATATGAAACATGATAGTTATTTGTGAGAGATTATATCAGCTATCCAGCCAGCGCAGAGATCAATGGTTAATAGCCTTTTGACTAGGTTTAAGATGTCGCCGGCTTATGACTGTTAAATATATATATTTATCTTGTGCATCTAATGACGCTTAGGGAGTACGAACACTTGGAAATTGGAACATTGTTTATTGAAAGTACTATCCATATTTTACGTTAATTATACAATATATTTTAAAAGTTGTACATAATGAATATGTTCAGTGCTGACATTTCTAACAATGTAGAGCATTAATTATTTAATAGACCTTCCAAAATCTGTATAAACTAAAAGACTGAACGGAAAAAGGGATAGGTTTTATTTGCTATCGGGGCTATATAATAATTTAAAAAAATATATTAATAAACTATGTCTATGGCAAGTATTAACCATTTCAACGGTTTAATATTAAAATAAAAAATATTTTATAACTACTAATAATTTAAATATACTATAAGGATATCCCGTATACACGTGGCGTTATTCATCAAGCCAATAAGCTGGCATTAGCTACGACAAGATCCATTTGCGCTAATTAAACGATAAAGAAACGAGTACGCTTGTCAAATGTTGCATGATTACCGCCTTATTCAATGCAATCACGTTGCTGGAAATTTACATATCATTATCTATATTAATATAATTAATATAATATTATAAATGCGAAAGTTTGGATGTTTGGATGGATGGAAGGATGGTAGTTACTTAATCACGCAAAAACTACTAAACGGATTTGAATGAAATTTGGCACGCAGGTAGATGATGACCTGGAATAGCACATAGGCTACTGTTTATCCCGAAAAAATTAGGTGATCCCGCGGGATTGGCCAAAAACTTTTATAATGCAGCGGGCTGCACGCTGCAGCTAGTAAGGATATAAAGTAGTCGTTTGAATAATTTTAATTTGGAACAAGTACAAAAATTAAAGGAGGTAATGTGCTAAATTTTATTTTAACACACATATAAAAGATAAACATACTGAACATATGATATAAAATAAATAAATTATGCATGTGGTATTAAGACCTCGCTACATGGATAGCAACGCAACATCAAAATCTTTGGTGTTATGTTGTAGACGATGGCTGTTTCTTACTTTCTGGAGAACCATTTCCTTGTTTTCTATTTTATGATATATGATATAAAAAAGACAAAATCTAGTCGAAAACACAGCTCCGTGTAAGTTTTATATATTTTTTTTTTTTTTTTTTTTTATATCATAAGATAGCAAACAAGCAGATGGGTCTCCTGATGGGAAGAGTCAACCATCGCCTATAGACACCAAAGATGTTAATGGTGCGTTGCTATCTTGTGGCGAGGTCTAATGCCACATGCATAAGTTTACCGGCTACCTTACCTTATATGTTAGAGTAACATAAAATATGGATAGTTAGTTATGAATATCATAAAACACATATAAAATTCAGAAATACGACGATGATGTAATTCAAGGGCTTAAAACATATATACAATGCCCCTCTAAATTTGGAATGTTTTCCTAATAGTCCAAATATCAAAAAAACAGTCGAGCATTAGTTGTATTCTTAAACTCATTTTGAATTTATTTTAATATGTGTTGTATGTGCATTAAAATATACTTGTGCTAATGGTATTCTGTAATATTTTTCTCTAATATTAAATGTCATAGCAAAAAATAAATAACACCGATTTACCTGCGCGTTAAACGTTTTTTTTAATTGACGTAAAAACATTTTAGCCAATCATAATGAAGTTACGTGATGCACAAATATGCCATTGGCTATTAACAGAATTGAGGCGTCCGCCATTTTGATTAGCTTGATGGACGTGTGTCGATGCAACTTATTCTTGTGGTACTTACTTCTATAAAGTTATTGGTACGGTGTAACATTATTCTGGCATTACGGAAATGTATTGAACCCGGAGTAAACTAGTAATTATGTAAAATATAATTTAAATAAATTATTAATCATTTATGTCAAAGCAATGTTGAACTGTAAGGAAAAACAAAATTCATCATTGTTCCAAAATTATGGCGACGTATAAGCAATAAATAAATAATTTTTGATTGAGTAAAACTAAACAATTTCACTCAAACTAAACAAAATTCGTGACATCTTTTATAATTTTTCAATAAATTACTTATTGGGCCTTCGCAAACAAATGATCTCTACTCGTTGAAGCTGTAGGTAGTGTTTATTTCTAGCCATCATAAATTATCATAAGGGGCACTAAACTTGATTGTAAGGTTATCTAGTTTTCATATATATGAAACAGGAAACTGAAAGTAGCCATCTTTAAAAATATATATAAATTAAATCAAAGTCTTAAATCGCGTCCCGTAAGAATAGTATTTATTTGCAATATAATTACAGCGACCATAAGCTCATGTTATATAACCTAGCAATAGCTAAAATAAATATGGGTATTTTATAAGTGGTTAAAATATCGATCAGTCAGGATTATGTTGCATCGTGTACTTAAGAATTATATTTAAAAAATATTTTATTACTATGTAGACACAGCCATCTTAACTGTGAGCATCGTGAGTGGAAATCAAAATTAGATGTATAAACAGTATCAAACTATAATAATGCAATAAATAAATTTATCGGAACATACTCATCAAAGGGGTTTGCTTGTAATAACCCTTTTGCATGTATAACACTTTATAAGTCACAATATACATACGTACAATATTTTTATATATACGTCATCATATCAACAGTATTGTAACTTATAAGACTATTGTTAAATAACAAGCGAATACTTTTGGTGGGTAAGGTCCTTTAGATATTTACAGAAAGTTGATTTGAATAAAAAAAAGTATAATAGTATTTGCTTTTTGTTTTAAATGAATAATGAACGTTTTAACGCCAAATAATTTCTCACAGATTTAAATACTAAAGGTCTTCACCCACAGCGCGCGGTATATTACAGTGAACCAAGAATTCACATTCAAATTACACTGGTGTGTATGCAGTATGTTAAGTATATATGAGTGTGAATAGTCCCCAGTTTTCTATGCAATGGATAGTTGATGGTTCTTACTGGTATTATAATGCAATACAAAATATTATTATGGTTGCTGTATGTAGCCCAAACTGTTAATCGTGAGGTAAAGTTATGCATCGCGGATTTTACACAGGCTTTGATTGAATATTTTCCATTTAAAATTTTCCAAGTAATATACTCGGTTTCTATGCGTAATCAGTCATAAGTTCGAAGGATATATTTAGTAATCTCCAAATTTTCGATCATTCATAAGTGAAAAATAAGTTTGAACCTTCAATATACATAAGTGTTACAGGGTAAGGTGTTTATCACACAAACAAAAATTCAGAAGTTTTGTATTGTACAAAATTACGGCTAATTAGTCACATGTTTCTTTACGTGACGCTATATTAGATAAACCGTAGATGTTTTAATTTAAATATCATAGCTATCAAATCTTAAGACATGAAATATATGTTATTTTGGCAGATTTCGAGGTCGAACTAAAATTTTAATCAAACTATAAATTCAACGTGTTGAAATTTAGTATAAATTTATAAGAATCTGAAATGTATATTGTCAAAGAACATTCTTATTCATGTCTTTCCAAGTGTACACTTTTGCAAACTTTTTCCGTTCATGTAAAACAATTACTATACCTGCTGGTTTTTCTTTATAACTAAAAAAAACGTAGTCTTTATCTGCCAGCCATGATAATAATGTTCTTAAAATTAAAATTATATGAAGTGTA